>JABUQX010080394.1:0-34314 GCA_015478945.1 Trachelipus rathkii
AAGAGATTTGTCTTACCTTTTTCATTGAGTTCCCCATCTCCTGTGGCAAGACCATTTACATTTTAACAACCCTCTATTTCTGAATGAAAAAATGCTTTCCTTTTATTTCAGATGGGGCAAAAATGCCTTTTCTTCTTTAGATTTTTTTTCTTTAATTATGAAACAGGTTTTCCCGTCCGTTTTCTACTATGAAGAATTTATTGTCCGTATTTATCAATATATGTAAATATTTTGTAGACTTGTATCATGTCCCTGCTCTCTGGATTGCCTTCTCGAGAAACATTGCTACTCTTCAGCCTCTTCTCATAGCTTTACCCTCAACCCAGAAATCATCCTTGTTGCTCCCTATGTTTGCACTTCTCTAGCATATCTATGTCTTTCCTTAAGTAAGGGAAACCTGAGCACAATACTCTAATACTGGCCTGACATAGCTATTATACAGTTTATTTATTACTTTCTTTGCTCTTGTAAACAACATTGCGATTTTTATGCCCAGACTCTTCATTATCTTTCCTTGCTTTAACACTGATTAGATCTTAAAATCGATGCCTTAAATCAACCCTAACATTTTTTCTTTGTCCACAGACTTAATCCAATCCCCATTTGTATCGTAGTTAAAATTTTTGTTTGAGTAACCTACGTGAAGAACCTTACAATCCCTATTAAGTTCATTTGCACTTTCTGCACAAGAAGTTTTAAGAATTTTGATCTTATAATCTTCATATTTCTAACTGAGGTGGCCACTTTGGTATATTGCAACTTATAAACATTGCATTTAAGTCCCCCTGGTCTAAATCATTATACGTATATGGAACAATAGTGGCCCCAACACTGAACCCTGTGGACTCTTCACTATTTCCAGTGATGACTTATTGCCAATAAGGTAATTATAAAATTTGATCATAAAACAAATAGACTGAATATAGACTTGAAATTACTTTTAAAGGCAAAAAGCATAAAAATATATTATTTAAATTAGACATGTTCAGTGTCCATTTTCATTAAGCAAAAAAATACAGAACACATGAAACATTCAAATGAGAACAGATACCTGCGAGATGGAAAATGAAGCTGAAACAAAAAAAAAAAAAAAAAAAAAAAAAAAAAAAAAAAAAAGCTACATAATTAGAACAACAAGACATTCCATAATTAAAAGCATAATGTATTTATATTATATAATGGTTTTAATTGGTTGATAGCAATTTTAATAACATAATCAACAAAAGTATATATCATTTAAAATATCATTATTATTTTTTTTTTTGAGGGGGCTCAAATCTTACAACTCTGGGGCTATTGGTTTTGATTATTATATACTGTAAAAATACAAATTTTATATGTTATTCCTTTTTTTTTCTTTTCTTTTTTCTCATGGAAGGACTTGTACATCTATCGGTGGATTTGGAATTGAACATTCGTCAATAAATCTACTCGTCTTTGTATACGTAGCTGGCTTGAGAGCTGTTTTGTCTGCCAGCAGTGATTATTGCTCCAATTGTCTAAATTATTTTCTAGGATAAGATTGTATCGCGTTAATAGGCCAGAGTCTTTAAATCAGTGTCCTGATTGGCTGAAATCTAATATAATTTTCCATTAATAGTAGACGTCGTTGACGATGCCGTTTCTTAGTTTTTTCTCTATATTTAATTTGTTTTTATTTATAAAAAATAATACCCTGGTCTTATTTTATGGTTTCTCTACTATCTAGACAGCCAAAATTATCACCACCAACTGCTGTAAATTTAAATGAACTTGATAGAAGAGTATGTGACAAGGTGATTCAGGAAATACGGTACAGACGACACCCACTCCATCTTTTGCTTTTCTTCGAAGCAACAATTGAAAATTAACAAAGTATGTCAAATCAGAGAGATTGAAATAATTAACCATAAAATCTCTAGATGACTTACATGGAGAGGAATGAATGAGGTGAGTTGCAGTAGTGGTGAATCAACTACACATTTCTCGATGATATGTTTTAGGATTCCATCCAAACACTATTTTCAACTTTTCTTATCATTGTTATTAATTTTGAAAAGTTTGTTTACATATGGTTTTATTTTACCCTGTTGGGAATAGTTAAGTCTTCGTGAATATATTCAAAAAATGAGACTGTACAACCGGATAACATAGTGCATATATTGAAATTCGGCATTGCGTTGCATCGAATTGTATGGGATTGCAATGATTGTAAGGAACATATTTGCATATATATATATATATATAAATTATTATATATATTATATATAATATATAATATATATTATATATATATATATAATATTATATATTATTATATATAATATAATTACTATATATATATTATATATATATATAATACATATATATTTATATATATATATATATATATATATATATATATATAATATATATATTATATATATTAGTATATATATATATATATATATTTGGTAGTGTAGATGACCAAAGGCTTACAGCGGCACCTGGCTTGAAAAAAATCACACATGGCGGTCCTGGATCTAATATTTCAGACGTCAGAAGATTAAATTTTAGAGAAATGAATATTCAGATCAATTAAATAACAAAACTAACAAGTGTAATCTTTGCATTATAAAGTCCTATATTACATAACAAATAAATTGATTATGGAGATACTATTTGTAGAAACATAGAAATAGATTACTATAAAGTGGGAAGATTCGATAGATTTGGATAGATCTTTTGAAGTGTGTATGGATTAGTAAAGTAGGAAAATTAAGCGGAGATAGGTCCATGTGGGAAAATCTAATGAGTTGGGACCAGATTGGGGTATGACTTCGACAAATTTGGCAAATGGGAGGGGGTTTCCGAACATGATAGTGACTGTGAGTGATTAGTATGGAATACGGAGTGCGTGCAGGTATCACTCGTGTAAGCGGTTTCGTCGGTGAGGATGACCACTCCCCGATGATCGCTTTATTATATTTCTTAAGTTTCGCTCCTCTCTGATTTGTCCAGCGTCTTGCAATAAGATCGCAACTTGTCGGAGAGCAAGGAATGGTAATCGTTGAATGGAGGTAGCCTTGTGAATGGCATCCGGGAGGTGCCTGGAACAGCTCCGAAATGGTGGCCATTTTGGCCTCTCGGTCAGCGATTTCATTGCCAGTTAACCCTAATGAGAAGGGGTCAACATAAAATATATTGTTTGTGGGGAATGGAGTCAGCAGAAGAATTGCTGCACAGAGATACTATTGTATTTTTAGAATAAGGGGTTTTAAGCTTGTAGCGCTCAGCGAATCTGAATTAATGACATAAGATTGATCTTGGTTAGTGATTAGAATTCGAGAAAGCGCATTCATTATAGCCATAATTACTGCCTGTGAATTGAAGCATGAGGGGGGAGGGTATGGGGAAGGTTGCGATCAGGAACCAGATGCGCCCACACTGTTCCGGTTTTAGAGCATAGTAATATCTGAGAAATGCTTCATGACTGTGGAATGAGACCGAATATGCTTTAACAGGGCAGAATGGCTTGTTGGAGAGAGAGTCAGAGCAGCAATGGTGTAGCGGGAGCACTAAGGTGTGTCTCATCGTATGAAAGAAAGGCAGACTTTTGTAAAGGGATTTAAGGAATTAAGGATGTTATGAACCGTGTTCTGGCCAGTAATTAAGGTTCTGAGGCACCTCCTGCAGAATCGGTGTCAGGGGAGACGGTATTGGGGTTTGGAACCGAAGATAACTTGACATATGATGTATTTTCTTCGAAGAGAGAGTGCATAATTGGCTTCACTTCAGGATTACCGAGGACGATCGGAGAGGATACCCAGGGAGATACGGATGCCTGTTTTGTATGGATACATGATACTGTGAGAAGGGAGGGCCTAGCAGTATACTACACAGCATGAGTCAAGCTTTCGTGACTAGGTGGATATAAGACGTAAATGGGACTGCGATATAAGCACGCAGATTTTGAGCGAGATGAAGTAACAGGTCAAGAGCGCGATGAAAGTTTTTTTAGGTATGTAAATATGGGTGCATATTTTAAGTGGTCGTCTATGGATGAGCCCTATAAATTTGACCTTGAAGTTACAGGATGGCGAACATATAAGGTTAGGGTGTGAAAAGGTGCAAGTTCTTTCGATTCCCTTTTTTCTTGAAAGTACTGCTGAGGTTTTGGTGGGAGAAATGGGAGCCATGGGGTTTACTCCTGTGATATTTCTCATTAGTTAGTTGAAGTTGCCGTTTGAGAAAAGGCAGGCTGGCACCGGCTATATATAAGCAGGTCATCTACATAGGAGAATTAACGTGCTGATGAAGTAAAATGTCATTAAACATCCTGAGAGCAATAGTAGTACACTTAAAACTACTCTGCGATAGCTTCATCAGAGTAAAGTGGAGTGACGAATAGATAGAGCGCCGAAATTGATGGATGTTGACAAAAGACATTAATGAAAAGAGGAGTTGTCCGCGGAACCGAGCGAATGGAGTTAAGGAGAATCCCAGTTCTCCATGTTGTATTATAAAGCTTTTTCAAGGTCATAGAAACATCCAGAACATCCATCCATGGAGAGGCTTCCAGGATATGGTCTAGTTTTTAAGCAGGGTTTCGCGGTCGCGATTTTTTGCGAGCAACTGGAAGTTGAAAAGGCCTTGCGACTCTCGCAAGGAGAAAGCGGCCCTGAACCATTTTCTCCATTAATTACAGGTTGGCAGTCAGTTGAGATTGGTCTTTGTTATCGCGCATTCGGATGCTTTTCCCAGTTGGGGATAGAATTACAAAGCTGTATCCAAATAGATTGGAAAGAGATTCGATCCAGATTCTGTTATATAGATGCGCTAAAAATGATGATTGCCGAGGATTATTGAAGTGAGCATGATATATCAAATCATGTTGGACCAAGAGCGCCGTCTTGCTACCCGGCCGTGCAGTTTGGATATCTGAAGTGTAGGAAACGGGTTGTAGTATGATTTCCCCTTTTGCTGTGAAGTTGGCAGTGCTGTCAGTTCTCAGTTTTTGAAAGGCTTCAGTGTAGCGAAATGAACGAGTTGGTAGCAAAGCTATAACCTATACGCCATTCCGTACCAAGCAGATCGAGATCGTTAGTTTATTCACGCCATACGGAGGATGTGGGTGAGGAGTTATTGGAGTCGACTAGATATTTCTTGTAACTGTTCCAACTAAACGAGGGAGTTGTGGAGTTAAAGTGATATGTAATTAGAATATTGTTACGGACTTCGAGGATTATTCGCCGAGAATCTGCTGGCGCTGCTTTATAGTAATATCATGTTTGGGGTGGTACGGTTTTGTATTGCTGTAGAGTTTTTCTCTCTCGGTTGACCAAGTGCACAAACGGGGACAAGAAGCGATTGCCGCGCTGCCTGAGGAGATTGCGTACATGCCAGCTTCCGCTGCAGAGATGATAATTTCTGGAAAGCAAAAGGCATCACAATCACAGTCCGAACTGTTTATTGAGAGAAAGAGGGTGCTGTGCCTGATAAAAGGAGCCCAAATCGATTCGATCATTAAGCCAGCTGGAGTTGTGGTTTTTGCATTGGCTTGGAAGAACTCCTTTATGCTATGGGTAATGATAGTGCCTAATAATACAAGCGGTGACTCAGGTATAAACGATCCATAAGGAATGGGAAAAAAGGAAATATGATACAAAATGTGTGTCTAACGGTTATAGGTGTTTGGGCGTCATGTGTTAAGGGATCCAGGAGAAAGGGGTTATGAGATCTATTAAGATCTTGGACTTAGGAAGGGACAGTCACACCATAAGGGGTGGCGGAGGTGAAGTACTTAGTATAAACGGAGCAGGGAGTGTTGAAAAGATCATAATCGACCTTAGTAAATTACCTACTCAGAGCTAGTAGATGAGCATATATGTATGTCGTATGGACAAGTGAATTTCTGCCTACTGCATGAGAGTTTTGGTTTGGAGAAGGAATGGGGAAGGGGATAGATTTGTGAAATAGTATTCCTGACCGTCCTATGATTTGTCACGTCTTCTATAGAAGTTTAACGGCATTTTATATTCATATGGTTGAAAGAGTCGAGCATAGTCGACTGTTCCTGCAACATATACGACTTTGTGTGGATTTTTTATTAGTTGACAGGTTCTTCGAAATTAAGAGTTAATAGCAGAAATTCCTTTGAAGGAAAGTAGTCATGGTGGGTTATGAATATTATGATGGTGGTCTATTAGAGGGACAATTTGTCCTATGTGCTGGGGGAATGTTAGAGGTGGTTCAGATTGAGAGGAAGAGGTTGAGACGTGGGTCTGCGGCGAGGATGGGGAAAAACCCTGGGGGACGAGGGTAGTCATTACCCAGAGATTTATTAGGATTGTTGAATATTTTAGGAGGATTTTAAGATGTATTTGGGTGAAGAGTTCACATTATTGCGAGATAAGTTGAATTACAACGCGAATAAATTTGTGAGTTTTGGTTTGGTTAATAGATAGAGCTTCGTATGATGCATATTTTTATGTGAGAGCAGTATCAGAATATCTTTGCAGCGTTCATATGTGGAGGACATAGTTGTTTTTCATGGAAATGGGGAAGGAAGCTGTTCTGGAAGGGTATTGTCTTTTTGGAATGTATTGGGTTACGAATCGATTTCAATTATTGGGATTCGATAATTTGGGCAGGTCAGATTCTGAGAATTCAGTACTTCATCATGGCGGTGATTTGGAATTGGGCAATGTTTTGATTGAGAATGAGGACTCTGGGTCACTTCATGCTCCATAGACCAGAACGCTTAGAGGTTTGCGACGTTTACGTTGAATTCGTTGTTTCATCACTTTTCTCGGATGCAGGAAAGCATTAGAAGAGAATGTCATCGATGCAAGGCTCTCTTTTGGAGCTGTTGATCCCATTCATTTCTAGGGTATAGAAATCTTAGAGAGAGCCTGATAAAGGAAAACGGAGAAGAAGTTTATAGGAAGATCAGAGAATAAATTCTTGTTAGACTATTAGACTGGTTGGTTGGTCGGTTGTTCTTAGCTGGGATTGTTGGGTACAGTCTTTTGAGCTTTGTTTGTCTCAGAATTAGACTTTGGCGAGGTCTTCCTGAGTTGCATTTTACATCTGGGTTACTGTGTTTTGTTTAAAAATTCGGTTGCTCTATATTTAACGAATAATTTTACTTGCGACTATTCTTTCTGTGGTTTTGAACATCTTACCAGGGTTTTAGTACTAGTGGGAGGCGAATGGGAAAAGATGCTCATCTTGCATGGTTTGGGTGACCAATTTTGTGAGTATGGAAGTGTGTCTTGGAGGGAGTGTATTCCACAATTTGTATTGATGAGCTTGAGCTTTAGTTCATGCTAGCTGTTGAGAGTTATATTCGAGTAGCTTGTTGATGGATTTTTGACCGGGAGATTGATCAATGGCTGCTTTTGTATTATTTGAGAAGTTGTGTGTGGGCAGTACAGGTAGACTGGTTGCAGTACTTGCTTGAGTTTCAACGGAATTTAAGAGAGGAATTCTATTAGGATAGGGTTGTGTTGGCCGATTAACACGCGGAGGCTGGGGCAGCTGTAATTGTGGCGTAAGATGATTTTGATTTGGCTGATATTTTTTTCATTGAGCTGGCGTATAGCATCTCTACTGCTATAATGTATGTAATTAGCCTAACTCCTGTTTAACGTAAGACGGGATTATGAAGAGGAAGCACTGTGGTCTTTACGTTTTGCGTTAGAGGTTTTTCACATGGAGTGTGATAGATTCCCGCAGATTGGGACATGTCTTCTTCTCTACAGTATTTTCGGGATGACCAAAACGTTGACATTTGAAGCACGTCTGGTTCGAGGGATAAACGTGCGAACACTGTTAAGTTTCAACCCTATTTTGACCTTTGTAGGTGGATGGGGTATTTAAGGTCAGAGCAGTAAACGGGGATTTTGTTTGTCAGGAGTTTCCCGTGAGGGAATGTATAATGTTTGTAACGGAAATATTTGGTTCTGTTGAGTTCTTCAAATGACAGGCTGTGTCTTGTCTCTTGTCTAGGAATAATATAGTGCTTTAGATGTGTTTATTTTTATCAGAGTAGAAATAAGAGATATTTGCAGAGATGTTAAAGGATGAAGAATGGAACTGTTAGATTCGGTTAGCAGTTTTACGAGAATGAACAATTCTCTATAGATGTGATGGAGGTTCTCAAATCTAGGGTTTTTTAGGTGTTCCATACTGAAAGACATGGTTCTGTGCTAGTAAGTGTTTGGGGTAGCGAAGCGATGTAGTATGTAATACATCGGTAATGAATGTCTGCTGACATTCCTGGAGGGGTTGCAGCATATGGAGTAAACGAATGAGAGCACTATTACGGGCACCTTTGCGGGATTGCCCGACCGTTGGGGCACCTGAGGTGTTCGGGTTTGCTGGTCGATCGTATGGAAATTTTGCGAAGGACCTCAGGTGTAGAAGAAGAAGAAAGCATAGGTAACAGGTCTAGAAGTAGTGAGGGACCGTGGTAGGGTTCAGGCTGGGTAGCCTGATATATTGGTAATATATGTGTTGTGTTGTGTTAACACTACCTTGTTTTAAACACTTATTGTTCAGGCTTTCCATAAAATTTACCACAAACTTCGTCTCCATTTGAACACATAACATAAGAACTGAATATAAGTAAATTAACAGGATGGCTGAAAGTGCGTATTATTTCTGATAAGGAAGGGTAATCCTCTCCACAGGTCACTGTTCAGGACTCCAAACACGGACCTCAGCGAGGGTGGTGTGATGTGGCCTCGGCAGATCGCTCCCAGAACTTACGTGGGACCGCCCGTTATCAACCGTCGGACTATAAGCTTCAAGCAAGTAAGAGATTATACACACAAAGTTGAGAAATGCTCCAATGGTGGTTAGCAGGGCTCGAGGTTTCTAATTGGCGCGTCAGCAGGTGGAGCGTAAATGACGTTTTTAAACTGTACCTCATCCACGGGAGGAGTGTGTGGTGAAATGAAACCATCATGCAGGAAGAGGACACCGGATGGCCCTGGATGTGATGGAAAGGGAGGGACTTATATACGAATTAATTGAAGGGACTTAGGGTGGCGATATCAAAAGCCAGTTTTCGCTCTAGAACTGAAGGCAGTAACCGCCACAGTATCCAGAGAGCCACCCACCAAATGCAGGTAATGGACCAGAGGTGGATTAATATATATATAATATATATATATTTTATATGTAAGCTATATATACTAGAAAAAAAATTGCGTTTGTATTTTATATGTAAGTATTGAGAATCATGTATACCCTGCTGTGATGATTTATATAACTATTAAAGGGTTACACTTCTGAGTCGGGGAAAAAAATCAGGGAAGGTCAGGAACGTTTTAAGATTATGAAAGTCGGAGAATTTTAAAAATCAAAACGTATGAGAATGATCTATTGGACCAAGCTATATATTTTTGGCTATATTTTTTTTTCCTTTATTAATGTGGAATGAGAAATGTATTTGATAAGTGAATGCTCATTCTACCTTGATTAAAATTCAAATTATTTTTTGAAGGTGATTGTCTTCTATGATGAGAGGAGTTTTTTTTTTCCTTCTATAGTACATGATCCATGTTATTGATTGTGAATTCTTAAATTTTGACTGATATTTTCGCATAAAGGTGACAGTGGAGGAGGGTTTTGTATATAAAAGCATTTTAGTGGAGAATCTTAAAGAACTTAGTCTGATTTCTCAAAGAACGGCATCAAGTGCTATAGATAGAAGTGTTGACAACGATAAGATCTTCAATAGAAATTGAAGATCTTCTAAATAGTCATTAAGAACTCGTAAGGTAAGAGAATAAAAGTTTGAAAAGGATTTGATTCGAACTGGAAAAAAAGGAATGTAAAATTTAGAAAATTGGAGTAAGAAATAAATAGGAAGAGCTATAAATCAATTCAGACTGCTTGAGAGAAAAGTAAAATAATCTCCCATTTAGAGCTTTTGTGACAAAGTGAGTTTTCTATAGCTATTATGTGAGCTTTTATTTATTTTCTTTTGTATAAATAAAATTTTAACTTTTGAAAAATAAAAAGGAGTGCGTTGGAAGGCTATGGGAAGGTATAGGTGTTACTAAAAAAAAAAAAAAAAATTAAGTTATACCATGATGATATACCCTTTCCAAAACTGAAATTTCCAATATTTAATGTATGACTGATAAATAGGCTGCTATGATTCTGATTTTTCATTAGCAAATAACGACACGCTGTCAGTGAAAAATTTTCGGATTGTCAGGGAATTCATTTAAGTGATGAACCTGTATAATAAGTAATTCTCTTAAATAATATGCCAGGAATGCTTTAAATTTGGGATTCACATCTAAATAGGTATTGTGACAAATTGAATAGTTTCATAAAGGAGGCAATAGTTTTTGTATTTAATTTATTATTAAGAATGAATATTCTTTGTTTAATTAAGGATTATGTTTGTTTGAGTTTTAATGGGGAAGATTATTATTTTTGGGGCGAAGGTCATTTTTTTCAGTGCAAAAGGTTTTTGTCCTTCGTTTTCCAGTTTCTAGATTCCAATTTATTTGTTAGTTTTTCGTTTTCCTTTTTTCCCTAGTTTTTTTATTTGATTATCACCATCTTTGAGCCTTAGTCCCAATAGGGATAACTATATAGACAAGTTTTTGCCATTCTAATAACTATGGTTTTTGAAAGAAATTAATTTAAAGCCCATAATATGATTTGATTCCCATTAAGTTGATAGGTTTTGATTAAATGATAGTTATAATTAATATGAAATCTTCATAATATGTATAAATTTCAAATTTTATTATAAGATATAATTTTTAGAATAAAAATAGTATATTTTTTGTATTTTTTCCTATTTTGGTATTATATTCTTTCTAAATTTGTAATATTATTGCGAGGAGTTATTAAAAAATTAAATATAAAGTGGCTTAATAATAGTTGTTCAAGAATAGACTGGAAACCGTGTATTAGAGTTATACTTAAAACTATGTCCAGTGCGTTGTGGAGGTCTATTAAGATAGTCAGATCATCACTAAGTTAGAGAAACAATAAAACAAAGGGTAACGTTATTTTTTTCACAGGTAGTAAAATGTTTTTCTCGTCTAAAATTTAGTTATATTCTGGTCCGACACTTCCCTCACACCGGTCAACATTAATATGGTAGTCTGCTGAGAGGATTCAGAGATATTGAAGGGAAGTAGTCTGGTCTATGAGGGTGATTAAAGAAGTTTTAGGCATATATCTGTTTCTTGGGAGGACTCTCTTACTCTTTTTCGTTACCATCACCAAGCATAGAAAGAGGAAAGCAGTTATTTGACGAAACTCTCAGAGGTTATTTTATTCATTGCAAAAAAAGCCTTAGTTATATAGATAGTATATATATATATATAGTACTATATATATATATATATAATAATATATTATATATATATATATATATTATATATAATAATAATATATAGATAGTTATATATATATATAACTACTGGCGTGGCGGATTTTTAGGGGGGGAAGGTGAGTGATATACTATTATAGTATATATAGTATATATTATTTATATATATATATATATATTTATATATTATATAATATATATGTATATATATATTATATATATATATAATATATATATATAATTATATATATATATATTATATTATAATTATTTTATTATATATAATAATATTATATATATATATATATATATTATTAATTATATATATATATATAATATATAATATTATATATATTATTATTATATATATATATATAATATATATTAATATAATATATATTATACTATATATATTAATCTGATTATCATTTCCCTGAATATTTTTATTATTTTCTGGCAATTGTTTTTTATGTGTTTCTGCAGCTAATTAACTGGTAAACGCCTTCGTGATTGATATAACAGATTTGGAGCCCAATGCTATGACATAGTGAATAGTTCTAGCGGAGAATAATGTCAGAAGATTCCAGCTAAAAGAGCACAGCTAGTTGACTTTAAGCCAATATTAAACGAAAGCATTTAACTTTGAGAAAATAATATATATACGTTATTATTGTATACACTTCATTATCTATCGAGTGATGTATTTTTTTCAGTTTTTCTGCTACTAACCCTTAAACGTCGTCCTGCAAAATTATAGGTTCTATTTTTATTTCGCCAGATTTGAGGGTGGCAATGCCAGCGCTGCCTAGCCCTGGTTAATTTATTATTATATATCTATTTATATATATATATATATATATTATATATATTATACTATATATAATATTTAATATATAATCTATTATATATTATATTTATATTATATTATATATATCTTATATATACTATATCTCACACGAATCAGTTACCTTGTTGTTGGTGGGTGGGCTCTCTGGGAACCGATTTCCGACTGTTGATAATGCCTTCAGTGTCTCTAAGCGAGAATCAGAATGTTTTTTTTTTTTATTCATTGCATTCCCTTCATAGTCATTTATTTTTGTATAGGTTACCCTCCCTTTTCCCATCCATCCCCTTGTTTCTATCGTGCTCTTGCCCGACGTTACAGTCCCCCACACTTTCTCCCGTGGACGATGGTAAGTTAAAAACCGTCTTTATAAGCTCATATCTGACCGGGCCGAATTGTAGGGACTGAGCACTGACCAACCAGTGGGGGAGCCGTTCCTGCGCATTTGGTGTTACTCTGGACTTAGCGCGAAGAATTTAGGTGGTTGTGGACGCGGGTGGACCCCACATTGCTGCGATCCATACTCAAAATCTTACTGAGCACAGAACCATTCTTCTCTAGTGGACTGTGAAAAAGTCCTAGGAGTTTAAAGACCTCGCAGTACATTGAGAGGCATGGTCCTATTCTCGTAAAGCTGCGTACGAAAATCAAGTTCCATTATGTCTCACTTAAGTCTCTCGGAAATATTCCTCTTATTTCTATACTGATGATAAGAACCATCTAAAGTTCCTATGTTAGTGTGTATGACCAGAGACTGAAGATACAGTGTAATTTGGAAGAAATCCACAAGAGATTTTCCGTTACAAATACTTTATAATTTCCCTTCGTGGAAACTCGTGAAACAAAATCAGTTTACTGCTTGCTTTTAATAGCCCTTTCCACCTACAAGGTCAATAGGGTTCACAAGTACAATGTTAGACGTGTTACCTCGACTCAGATGTTGCTTCAAATGTCAACGGTTTGGTCATTCCCCGAAAATACTGTAGGAGACAGGATGACATATGCCAGCCTGCGGAGAATTTTTTCACACTCCATGTGAAAATATCCTAATGTAGAACTGTAATGGATCACAGTGCTTCTTTCAAATGCCGTCTTACATGTTTGGAACAGGAGGTTTATGAGTATTAAACATACATACATTGTAGCAGGAGGATGTATCGCTCAGAGGGAAAATTACCAACAAATGCAATCAATTATTAAGCGCCAATTAAGCTGCTCCACGCCTTCGCGTGTTATTCGCCATAAACCTATACTACAAGAATCCTTCTTATTCATGAACCCCCCAGCATGTACTGCCACTTTATACTGTACTGCTCCGAATAACACTCTCAAATAAAAAGCAGCACTTGATTAATCTCCGTCAAGAAGCTATACAGCTATTGATCGAGTACACTCTCAGCAAACTAGCAAATAAACTAAGCTGCTCATCCATATCAAATTGGAAATCTTTTCCTTCCAAGAACCACTGGTATATTTCAAAATTGGCTCATCCATTATGCAAGAGGAGGTCTTTTGTCACTTATTACGCCTCAGTTTCTGATTCACGATTGGTATAGCATGCACGAGCATGATAAATGAGTTAAGATTTATTCGTTAAAATATTATGGACCGAATTTTTAAAAACAAACACAGTAAGCCCAGATGTAAAAATGCAACTCAGAAGAGACCGTCGCATAAGTCTACTTTGGAACAAGCAGGCTTCAAAGACTGTAGCCAAAACAATCCAGCTTTGAACAACCCCCATAATCTCTAATAGTCTAAATCAGTTCTAGCTTTCTGAATCTTCATGATAACGTCTTCTCCGGAGTTTCCTTTATCACGTCCTCTAGAGGGATTTCTATAGCCTAGATAGATGATTGGATACGCTTTCCAAATGAGCTTGAGGCGATGACCATTGCCTTTCTATGCTCCTGCACTTCGAGAAGGTGAATGGAAACTGTTTCAACGTAACGCGCAACGTTCTAAGTGTTCTGGTTGTTTGAGGCATGAAGATTGACCCGAGGTCCCATTCTCATAACGCAATTTCCCTCCCCAATCACCCGATGATGAGTATGATAATTCTCCAGAATGAGCTTGCATTCTGTAATCCATTGGAAAATCGTGTCGTAAAAAAACATATTTCAAAGACAATACCGCTTCGGTATAGCTCCTTCCTATTTCATGGAAACACTCTATGTCTCAACATTCTGATCTGCTTGCCCAACGATACTGATAATGCTTGTACTCATATATAAATTTAATTGAAAACCAAAAAAAGCGCCCCCCATTTAACGGGGAATGCCCTCTATACCAAAGCAACCCACATAAAAGTTGGATTTCGTTGAATTCAACTTATCTCGCATTATGGGTGAACTCTTTCACCAATACATCTGAAAAATCTCGCCTTAAAAGAGTCATATCATACTAATCTCTGTGTATGACTAACCTTTCTCTCAGGTTTTGTTCCCCCTCCTCGCCGAGCCAACGTCTCACCTTTCCTCTCAATCCTAAACGTCACCCTAACTATACCAAGTTCACACGAGATTGTTCTAATACGATAACATATAATATTGATAACTTCATCATGACTCTTGTCTTCATGGAGTTGTCGTGGTATTACTCTTTTTTCGAGAACTTGTTCAACTAATAACATATGCACAACGAATATGTTTGCAGGAACTTGACTATGTCATCGTGATTTTCAACCTCTGATATAAATATCCCGTTACTTCATAGAAAGAGGTGGACAATGATAGGGGAGTGGCAGGAACTCGATTCCAGATCTATCAACTATCTGTACCTCTACAACAGCTTCATGCAGTAGCGGCAGGAATTCACTGTCATCTTATATATTGTTATATACTTAGCTCGATTAGTGAATTTAACTAAGGTAGACTTAGCTGATCTTTGTTTAAACATCTCTACTCAGGTTGTTATACTAGGTGACATCAACCTCCGCACCCCTTATGGAGTGACTCTGTAACCTCTTCTAAATCTAAGATCCTAGTCTCTTTAACCTCCCTTTCCTCTGGATGCTTAAAAAGACTTCCCTACTATGACGTTTTAGATACAGCACACTTCTTGGTTTGATTTCCATTTGCTCCATTCCTATGGGATGTTTCATGGGTTCGCTTGATTATGTTATTGCGCAGCGATCATTCTCAATGTTAAATGAGCCTGTTCGCAAGCCTCCCCAATGCAAAACCACCTGCCCAGCTGCGTTATGTATCGAGCGATTGGGCTCGCTTTTTTATCAGGGCACAGCTATCCCTCTTTCTCCTTTCATACGATTTCCGACGTTGATGATGCCTTTTGCTTCTTACAGAAAGTAGTCATCTCGGCAGAGGAAGCTTGCATCCCGCAGTTTTCCTCAGGCAGGCGGTCGGCACCCCCTTGGTGGTCCATAGGCGATACAACAAGCCAACCGAGAGAAACTCTACAGGCAATACAAATAAGACCGTTACGAACCCCAAACATGAATTCTTTTTAAGCAGCGTCAGCGTAGATTCGGCGAATTATCGGCAACGAGTAACCAATATTCGAACTACTATAGACTGTACCTCACATCCTCACTCCCTTCTTTAGTGTGAGTTACTACAGAAATTCTGTGATCCAATATCTACACAGTTTCCGTTATGGGCTGTAATGACTGACACGATGTTACAGCTCCTGCGTGGTAGCCGTGCGTTACGGTATATGCTTTGCCAGTCCATTCGGACTCATTCGTACACTGTTAGCATTTCAGAACAATACTGAGAGACTGACACAGCCACACCATGACTTTTCAACGGAAAGGGGAAATCATACTACCCGGCTTTTACAGCTTGGAGTATCAAACGATTGGCAATGGTGCAAGACGGTGCCCTTGGTCACATGATTTCGTACATATCTCCGTCATATCCATCGCTTAGGCGTCAGCATTTTTGCTGGATTATATACGAGAATCTGGATGCGACATCTCTTTTAGATCTATTTTGACTACCCTTTTGTTATTCTTATCCAACTGGAAAGATACGAAGTTTGGCCGCTACCATAGACGCTAATTTTCGCCGTGCGGTTGACTGTCACTCCTGTTAAATTAATGGAGAAATGGTTTCCTGGCCGCTTACTCCCTGTTCTGGAGAGGCGTCAAGCTCTTTTCAAACTTCTAATTTGGTTTCCGCAAAATCGTTTGATCTTGGGGGAAAAAAAAAAAAACCATTGGGTGTAAAAACCCTAGAAACCCCCAAAAACTGAAAAAACAATCCCCGGGGGGAAAGCCTTTTCCCTTCAGCTGGGGTGGGGGGGAATATGTTTTGGTGTCTTTTTCAAAGAGAAGTTTAGTATCATGTTGAAGCACAGGTTCTCTAGAGCACAGAGAGATCGCGTCCTTCCTCTTTTTCATTGCTTTCAATACATTCACATCAACAAGTTTGGTGTCTTTCCCTGTTCTGTCACCGAATTTATTGATGAAGGCGTTCCGCAGGGTAGTTTTAGTGTACTATATTTTGCTCTCGGATTTAATGATATTGTTACCTTTATTCGGATGTTCAATTGGTCTTCCTCTGTGTCTACTTCCCTGCGGTATTCATACCCAACATCACCTTGCAATTCTCGAACGGCAAGCTTTCAGCTAGCTATTGACTTCCCAATCTTAGCTCTCATGGGTTTCATTTACGCTGTCTGAATCTTTCTCTTATCCAAAGCCGTCAGCACCCAACTCTCCTCTCAATATCTCAAAATCAACTTTGGCACGATGTTAAAAATGATCTTTGCCTCGAAAGGAAATTTGTGATGTGGTGATGGATTATTACTCATCGGCCTCGAAATCTGGGGCGGTGATCGCCAAGTCCTTACGTCTATATATAGCCTAATTCGATCGAAGCTTGACTATGGCTGTGTAGTATATGGTCAGGCCTCCCCTACTCTACTGCCTCTGTTGGATCCCATACAAAAAGAGGCATCCGTTTTCTATGGGCTCCGATCGTCCCTTGTAGCTTGAAGTGAGCATGTGATGCCATTCTCTTCGAAGATCATGCATGTTGTAAGTTTCTCGTTTCAACCCAATACCCTTGCCCTGCACGATTCTGCAGATGGTCCTCAGATCAATATTACTGGCCATTTGCTGGGGTTGTTACATCTAATTTCCCTTAATATCCTTTACAAAGGTGCTGCCTTTTCATACCGATGCGGATCACATCCTTGGTTTATTCCAGCTTCACATTTGCTTGCTATGCTCTCCTCCTCCAAATCAAGCGTGTTCTGCTGCTTGTTTAAGGCATCTTACTGTTCTCCATTCACAGTTCATGATGAGTTTTACTCCAGTATTTACTGAGGCTCAAACCGGGATAGTGTGGGCGCATTCTGCTGTTTTCTGATGCAACTTCCCATACCTCCCTCGATGCGTCAAATTTTCACCGCTTTAATTTTGTTCTATCTAATTGCGATTTCGAATCCCTATACTTAACAAGATCAATCTTATGTTTTAATTCGATTCGCTCAGCGCGCTACAATACGCTTAACTTATTCTAAAAACCAATGGTACTGCTGTGCGCAATTCTGTCCGGCCTGCTTCATTCCGCAAGAATAAATATTTTATGTTGGACAGCCTTCTCATGTAGGGTAACTGGCACTGATGTGATTAGAGGCCAAAATGGCCACATCCTCATTTCGGAGTTGTTCAGCGTTACCCCTGGTGCTATTCGACGGCTACAATCAATTACCCCGATTATATCCTGCTTCCGAAAGGTTTTAGATTTATGGCAAGAGGGCGTGGGACGATGATAGAGAGAGCGAACCTTAGGAGATTAAAGCCGATCTATCGGGATTGGTCTTCCTTCCACCGACGAGACGCTTAACGAGGTGATACTTGCCAACGCCTCGTATTGGCCACCTAATATAAGTCACAGTCATATATGTTCGTGACCCATCCATTTGCAAATTTTGGTGAAGTACATATCCCCGCATTGTTCGCATATCTTCATTGATTTGTTTCCAGTTGGACTCTAACTCGCTTCATTTCCTATTTTTTTTTTTTTTTTTAAACGATCATAACAATTTCCAAAGTTATCCATATCTTTCCGATCTTCCAGTTTAGTAGTACTTATTTTCCTTTGTTCTACAAGGATTAATATCTTCATAATATTGATTTTGGTTACGTAATTACTGGACTTTATTATGCAAGGATGTACTTTTGTTTAGTTTTTTTGTTTATTTTAATTGACTGATATTCAGTTCTTATTAATCTTCCTTTGACGTTTGAAATATGTATCTTCCAGGACTAGCCCTGTGTTGATTTTCAACCCGTGTGGCCGCTTGTGAGCTTGGTGGTCTGTACACTGACTCAATATATTTATAATTATTATATATATATATTATATATATATATAATATATTATTATTAATTATTATATATATATAATATATATATATAAATAATATATATATTTTATATATATATATCAATTTTAACTACCGCTCCGTATATATAGTTACGTTAATAGTTTGCAAATTATTATTTTAATGAAAGCAATATAATAATTCAATTGATTCAATATTTTACAATGTATAGTTTAACCCTTGTACATAATTCCCTCTCTGATTTCTTTATATAAATCTATTATTATTATTAATAAAAGTAAATGCTTAAAATATATGTAAATAGTAATAAAAATAAATAAATATTGATAATTTATAAATGGGACCAATACAAAGGTTTAATTTTAAGTACTTTATTTACATGGAATATGTTCTTTTAGATGGCATATCTTATTCAGCTTGGGGGTACATATTGCTTTTATCATTATATATATTATATATATAATATATATATTATTTAGTATTATATTTATTTATATATATATATATTATCAAATATATATTAATATATTATATATATATATATATTATATAATAATATATATATAATATATTATTATGTACTATAAATTTCTATAACTCCTCTCGAATGATTAGTGCACAGCTTAATTTAAACCTGATATCAATATCATTACTTCTGGCCTAATTATGGAATATGACAGTACAGGTTATTTGAATCTCACCGTAGATCTCAGGTGTCCTGAAAACACTCTATAGGAAATAATCTTCTCGTCGATTAAGACCATACAAGAATCATTCCTTCCCTTCTTTCGGAAGAAATTAAATTCATTTGATCAAAAAATCGCAGCGAATTCTTACCTATCGTCACCCCACACTTCTTGCTTCCTATTCCTCGAGCTTCCCTTAGAGTAAATAGTAAGTACTGTCTGAATAAGCTCAGTGATTCCATATGAAATCAGAACAACCATATATATCATTATCAACTTGATATATTAGATAGATGTGCTTCTCATACCGTATCTCAATTAGACTTCATCCTAAATGATCATTGGAAAAACCCCTGTGCTTCTAATGACTTCAGAACATTCAGTAACAAAGGTGGAGTACTGGAAATTGGAGGGAAATTTCCATGATCATTATTAAGAACCGCTATGGACGAAGATATTCAGTCCATGCAGAAGAAAATAGAGATGTTGTCTGAGCAATCTAACAAAGCCAATTCTCTTTTCTTGAGGTTTCGAGATCAGTTGAAGTCCAATACAATACTCTAACACTCTCCTCTCTTTCACAATCTGTTGATGGTTTCAAAAATAAAACGCATAATTTGCCTTTTGGAATTGGGAAATAATGCCTTGGACACTTACCTTAAAATTCTGGCTAACCAGAAAAGTATATATTTTACATTATATTCCTTTTCTTCATTGAAACCTATCATAAAGCAGGTCTCAAAGTTACTCATTTGGAACTATCTCTTCATTCATACCGGAAGAATTTTATGAATTCTTATCGTTCACCTGGATTATTGTTGATTCTGTTCCTTACAGCATCGTCACTATTATTCATTTTACAATATGAATGCTATCAAATCCTATAGGATGACCCATTTTCCTACGCCAACTTCTGTTGGCCATTCTCGAATTATTTTGCATCTCAAGTAATCAAAATCGTTCTTTGTAAGTAAAACTCGCATGAAATACAGTTTCATGCCTAATGTTCATTTTTTTCATTGTTTGCACTTTCTGAATTATTATATATGTTCTTCTATGTTTCAATCTTAAATTCATTTGTATATCATTCGTGTGAATTATTTTTATGTACTAATAATGTTTTCCTCGATGTTGATTCTAAGACACTCTTCATTGTAATCATAAATATTTTTTTTTCTTTTACATATAAACAGAGCCCTAATTCAGAGAGGGGGGTGTTATCTCAAGGGCCTCTTAACCGTAGGATCAAACTAGGCATTCATGTTCTTTAGGGCGGCCTAGGTGGTACTAGAAGCGGCAGACGAAGCAAAAGAAAAAAAATAATCTATCTATATAATATATTTAAATATACTTAGTTACCATTTCTATACTGTATCGATATATAATTATCAAACGGTTTTACAGTTCCCGTGAAAAGACACTATAATTTTTATATAGTTATATATTAATATAAAATGGTGTTATATATTGAAATGAAAGCGAATAAGGGGAGCTACTTCGAGCGAAGTATAAATACCTAATTAATTAGTATAAATATATACTCAGGTGATATATTAATTATATATATATATTATATATATATACTGATAATTAACCAAATCATCATAAAAAACCCATATAATATATAATACCATATATATATATAAATATATAATATATATATATTATATATATATATAATATATTACATATGGCTGGGTTTTAGGTGAGGTTTTTATTTTTGGCGCCTAGGCGCGGAATGAATGGTTAAACCCGAGCGCTGCCGATGCGGGTGTACATCCAACTTAACGGACGTTCTCCCCCGCCCACCCCCAGCAACAAGAACGAAGCCAGTCATGGAGAGAATAGCTCGATTCTCGACCGCACAGCCCCCAGCCCCAACCGACGCCGTTCTCTCGGCACACCCAGGGTGATACCCCCCCCGGCCCGACACACGCCACGCCCCCCACCGGCCAGATACGACGCACATCCTCGGACTGACTAGCCACTCTTTACCGCTCACCTGGCCATCGAGGTAGGCATTCGCTTACGCCCCACGATCACGCTGAGCTCACCCCACTTCGCCAGGTGCCCACCTGTTTATATGAAATAAATATAGCACCCCCCCCCTCGCACAATCTGCACTCAAAACAAAAAAAACCTTACCTCATATATATCATGTCTACACACCTCCCTACTACCTCCTGCCACTCACTCACCATAACCCCTACTATAAGGCTACTCACCCCAAACTGATACTACCTCGTATTAACCTCCTCACGTCTCACACTCCTACCCTGTACTCTAATACAGAAAGTATATACATATATATAAATAAAAGCAACACCACGGTATTCGAAAATCTATACATGATACTATATATATATATATATGAAAATAGTATAATGTCTATATAAATATAGGGAAAATCAGCTACTACCTATTTCTCACAAGCGGCAATTTATTTACTATTTGAATCCAAATATATATTTGATAATATAGATAACATGTCAAGTATATGATACGCAACATAATATACGAATATACAAAAACTATTGAACTACAGGCTATAATTATAACACTCACATATATATAAAATACTAATACATAACATAATATAATAATATAAAATCTTTTTGGGATTCTTCTCCTAATATCACTAATAAAAAACTAATAAATACATTATAATAAATAAAAAATAATATAACTACCGTCATAATAATATAATACACTAAGAGAGGCCCAACGCTAGATTGCACATTTTAGTGAGAAACCCAAAATATGATGTAAAAAATCAGTCAACGGTGATATAACAATAATACATTAAATAAATATAATAACATATCATAAAATAACTATAGTATATAGATACTGCACACATACTAAAATAATATATACTAATATCATACAAATAATACCCCAAAAATAACTCATAAAATAATAAAAGACGACAATATAATAATAATTACCAACATAATAAGAAATACACATAATATATACTGACTATGAATAACTTATAACTAATACCGTAAAAACAACAATACAATAACAATAAAAAGGTATAAGTAAATAAAGTGATAAAGAAAACATCATATAATGCAGAATAAGTAATTAACACAGTTTAGTGTACGATAGGTCAGTATATATTATTTCAGTTATACGAAGGACGACATGTGTGGTAGCGCACTACTCAAATGTCAACTTTTCGATTTCTTTTTTAATATTCCAAGATGCAGAGGGCTAACTCGGGTATTACTTTTCGAGTTAAAAAAACTTCGGAGGGTTACGTTTTCTTTAGCTCTGGGCAAACTCTGTAGTTAGATGGCTTTCATGGACTCTATCGTAAATTTTGATAATGCAAATAAGAATATGTTGAACCTTAGAAGAAATAATAATAATATAATACATCTATTTAAACTAATTATTAATTTTTAGTGGCTAACATGATCATCTTTATATTAACCTGATTTATTTAATTTATAATTTCATAAAAAAATCATAGCGTATTTTGCAATCAGTCCTGCCCGAAAATCGCTTGATGAAGTAGTCTTCTAAGGCTACATAGTAAATTTTGCATCGGCAGCATAGCTTGGATTCTTGCTGTTATTAGATGGCTAAGTAGGTCTGTAGTTGGTGGATTGTTAGTGCAATAATACGCTTTTCATATTTATTAAATATATTAATTTATTACTCAGATTTCTTTTGTGTGTTTTTAATAAAAATTGAGCTGTTAGTTTTATAAATACGGGGATATGGAATTCGTATTCGATTTAAAGTTTCATTAAACATTGCTAAATTCTTTCCTGAGTGTTGTATTGTAGGCCATATTAAAATTCAAACATGCAAGAATATGTGCAATACCGTCAGGCATTGATGTTTTTATGAAACCATTCAAATAGTAGGAAGATTGTTTAATCTTGTTTTGTTATATGAATTGAATATTGTGTCCAAATTTTCCATATAACTTAATTATGAGTATATATATATAATATAATATAATAGTATTACTATATATATATATATATATATATCTATATATATTAATATGATTGTATAAGATAGAATATAATATATAATATATATAAGTATATATATTATACTATACTCACCCACCCCTACCTCACTACCCTACTCCCTCACCGCGCCCTCTCTCTACAGTGCGTCCTGAATCCAGCGTTATATTAGGTTAGCGTTACATTTGGGTTTAAGTTTGGTTAGGTTAAGGCGCTACTTACGGTTCACGGTTAGGTTAAGTTCAGGCTACGGTTAGTTTAACGCGTTAAGGTTTACCCCAAAATTTAATGCTATTTGCCCTAAAAATTAAATTAAAATAACGATACATTACTTATTGATTTTTTCGCTCCTGGAGTCACCCACTTATAAATAGCCATAATACTTTATACTACTATATATCACTACTACTTCTATATATAACTTAACTATATATATTATCGTATATACTACTATACTATATATATACTATAATATACTATCAATATACTATACCTATATATATATATATACTACACCTATCACCCTATAGCTTTGCTTAATTATATTATATATATATATATATATTATATATATATATATTATATATTATATTACTCATTTTTCTACCATCTACTAAATATCGTTATATACTAATATAACTCTATACTATATACTATACTTACCTATAACTATATATTACTACCATATCAACTATCATATACTATCCTATATATATAAGATTATATATATATAATATTTCTATATATATATATATATATATACGCCTATACTACTCACTTACCTACTATATATTACTATATCACTAACTATATATATTATATACTATATTTATATATATCACATACTCTATATATATACTATACATACATACCTGAATATATATATTATATACCCTAAATACTATAATATACTATATACTATACTACTATATATATAATATATTATTACTTAACTAATATACTAATACCCACTACTATTATCTATTATACTCTATATATATAATATAATATTTATTATATATATATATTTATTAATATATATATATATATATATATTATATATAATATTATATATAATTTATATATATATATATATATATATATATATATTATATATATTATATTATATATATATATATAATATATATATAATATGTAGGGCAGAGTACACGCATACTCGAACGATGAAATTACCTCCCTCCAATGGTTCGCTTTCTCTTTTGCGTTCATATTCTTTCACACACTATCTCCAGGCAACATATTCAACACATTTAATCCATATCTATCACATGATTAAAGTCACACACTTCTAGATAACACTTACAGACATCCTACTACTCATATCCCTGTGTGAGGGGGAGAAAGAATTTCCCCCATCGTATGTCCTGCGTGTCGTAGAAGTCGACTGAGGGGCGGTGGTAGTTGGGTTTGGCTGCCCACTACCACTTTTCTTTGGCCAGGAATGCTAATGCAGGCCTCGGAGAAGGTCGTGAAAGCCGTAAGCGACTTCTAACTTTCGGCGAATTGTATGAATGTATGGGTATACATGGAATGTCAGGGAAATAAATGTTGAGGAGAAAGAGGAGAGGAGGTGATGGATGTATTTAGAAAGGGCAATTTTGATTTGCTCGCTGTGACTGAAACAAAGATGAAAGGAAAAGGTGAAATTAGAGTGGCCCAGGATCAAGAATTTCTAGGCGTGCTGGTGTGGAAGAGAATGAGAGAGGAAGAGAAGGAGTTGCAATTTTGATGAGTTGACCTTGTATGAAGTATGGTAGACTTTTTGATTTGTGTGGTCCTAGAATTCTCTAATGGTTTAAATTTAAGTTTTGAAAAGGTCAAGGTATGTGTGGTTGTGAAGTATGGTCCATCTGAGGGAAAGTTGAAGAGAGACGATTTTTGGGAGAATCTGAAATGATTGTTCTGGAGGGGTGAGTAGGAAGCTTCAGATTGATATTTTGGGGGACCTGATGGTTGGATAGGTTTGATCAACAAAGGATGGTATAACAGGTTGTTTTGGGGTGGCGGGAGAAAATGAGAATGGTAGGAAGGTTGAAATATGATTTTTGTGAAGAGAGAGGTATGTGTGTAAGTATATACTTTAACCAGAGTTCCATAAGTATACTAGAGTTGGTGTCGGTAGAGATGGTATCGCAGTGAAAAGTATGATTGATTTAGTGTTGGTCAAGAAGGAGATGTTGAATATGTGTTGGATGTTAATTCAGTTAGGGGTTTAGGAATGGATTATCGGATCATTATGTTGTTTCTATGTAAATTAAGTTAGTGGGGGCTTGGATGGAGAATGAAGGTGATAGGAAAGGAAGTAGGTAAAATTAAGAGTGAGAGTTTAAGTGAACAAGGAAATAAAGGATAAGTATATAAGAGCGCTCGCTAGTAAAAAGGATTATTTTGTTGGGGAAAAAAAAAAAAAAAAAAAAAATGGTTGAAAAATGGAATGAGCAAATCTGGGGGAATGAAGGAAGCAATTGTTTAGTAGTGCAAAGGAAGTGTGAATGTGTTTAAGTAGGAAGTAAGAATGTTAACAAGGAATGGTGGAATGAAGAGGTGATGAAAGCGGTTAAGGTAAAAAAGAAGCGTGAATGTACTAAAAGCAAAATGATGAAGTTTCAAAAAGAAAGATGCTTGGAATTTATATAAGGAGAAAAAAGAAATCTAGAAAGGTGTATACGTAGCAGAAAACAAGAGGTAAATGACAGTTTGGAAGAAGGATGATGAGGACATAATAGGAAATAGGAGCTCTTCTGGAAGGAAGCGCGAAAGTTAAGAATGAGAATAAGGGGATCTGCTTAGAATAATGGAATAGGGGGTGCTTTTGTAACTGATGAATGGATGTGAGGGGAGTGTGGAAAAGAACACTTCGAAATCTGCACAATAATTAACAGTAATGATGAGGTGTTTAGTGTGTGTGTATGGTTGATGGTGCAAGAGGAATAGGTATTTTTGGGGAATGAGGTTATTAGTAAGGAGGAGGTAATTGGGTAGAGTGAGGGTAGAGTGAGAAAGTTTGAAGAATGGTAAAATCTGCAGGTATAGATGAATTACTAGTGAAATGATCAGGAGCGGAGGGCGAGATGGTGATTGATTGGATTTGGAATTGTGTAATAAAGCGTTTATGGAGGGTTAGTTCCAAAGGATTGGAGGAGGGCGGTAATATCCTTGTATAAGGGTAAGGGAGCAAGGGGAACTGTAGAATTATAGGGAATAGTTTATTGAGTGTTGTAGGGAAGGAATATATATGCTGGATTTTGGTCGAAAGAGGTGCGTCGAGTGATGAGGGACTGATTGGTAAGAAACAAGGTGCGTTTAGGAGTGGTAGAGGATGTGTGGATCAATCTTTACATTGGAACAAATGATTGAGAAAATAGGGAGAAGAAGAATAAATTGTATTTAGGTTTTATGGATTTGCAACCGGCGTATGATAGGTTTAATAATGGGGAAGCGTTATGGCAGGTGTTAGTGATATAATGGTGTTGGTGGTAGGGGCTTCTGAAATGGAATCAAAAGTAATGTATGACGATAGTGAAGCGTGTGTAAGATAAATGGTGTATGGTGATTGGTTTTAGGATTAATAGCGGAGTAAGACAGGGTTGTGTTATGTTCCCTTGGTTATTCAATTTTGTATATGGATGGGTTAATGAAAGAATTTAAGGTGGGGATGGCAGGAATGGTGTTAGAATGGTGGAAGAATGGAGTTGAGTGGAGGGTGCCGTACCATATTAAATGCGGATGATTTGGTTCTTGTGGTGGGCGAATCTGAAGAGAGTTGAGAGGATTGTAGAGAGATTTTGGCAGGGTGTGTGTAAAAGGAGGGGGCTTGAAAGTAAACGTGGATAAAGTAAGGGTTATGGTTGTGAGTGAGGAACTCCTCAGTGTGGTTATGTTAGATGGTGAGCAGCTAGAACACGTGTCTGAGTTTTAAATATTAAGGGTTTAAATATGTTGGATGAGAAGGGGACGGACGATGCAGAGTGTATAGGAAAGTTGTTGAAGGTCAGGAAGGTGGCTGGTGCAATTACAACTTTGGTGATGCAAAGGGATAAGTCTTGAAGTGTGCTAGGGTTACATGAGGGTATGTTGTTACCTGTGTTATTAGTATGGTAGTGAGACTATGGTCTCTGGAATAAGAAAGTAATAGATCTAAGTTCAGTGGTGTTTCAGATGGGACCAATCTTAGGGGTGTGCTAGGTGTGAAGAAGAATTGATAAAAAAGAGAGGAATGAACGTATTAGAGAGTGGTGTGGTGTGAAGAAAGGGGTAAAATGAGAGAATAAATGAAAGTATGTTGAGATGGTTTGGTATGTGTGGAAGGATGAATGATAGTAGGTTGGTTAAGCGGAGATATAGTGGTGAGTGTGTTGGAAAACGACCGGACGCTGGGAAGACGAAGAGAATAGTGGATGAGTCGGTGAAGAATGTCTGAAGAAAGAGAGAAGATGTGAGTGTTGGCAGAGGCAGAATAAGGTGCATGATAGGAGAGATGGCGGGGTTTTGTAATGGGGGATGGTTGAGTAGGCCCACCTGGGCAGGGAGAACCCTTCATTGACGATTTACATAGTGAGGGTTCGTCGCCGTCCCATGCTCTAGGGTGATTTTCTGTCTGTGACGAGCTCACATAATTAATGGTACAGGGGGCGGTAAGGTGGCTTTCTTTTTCGACGTTTTGTCTGTTCCCTACTGCTTTTCTTTTTCCGATGCTTGTACAGCCACCCAATCTTGGGGCAAAGAGGTAGGGAAGAAGAAGAAAAGAAAGAAAGAAAGATATATATATATATATATATATATATTATAATATATATATATATATATATTATATATATATATATATTATATATTATATATATATAAGTATAACTATTATAATATATAATATATTTATATATTATTATATAAATATATATATATATTGTATATTATATATATATATATATATATTATAATATATATATTATATATTTATTATTATATATATATATATATATATATATTATAATATATATTATATTATATATATTATATATAAATATAATATATATATATATATATATAATTTGATTTGCCTACTCAAGAAATTTGTACACGAGCCGCCACTGATAATATATATATATATTTATATATATATATATATATATATTATATATATATAGTATATTAATATATATATATATATATATAATATATATATATATATATATTATAATTATTATATATATATAATATATGAAATAGTAGATGGGGGCATTTGTTAAGAGTTTTTGAAAAGAAGTTTATTTAAAACGAAAGTTAGATAAATAGAGTATTAAAAACTGTGAAAAGTAGTATCAACAGGGATTCGGAGGAAAATGACCAGCGACCTTTTTTTGACTTTTCTGAACCGCGACTTTTTTGAGCTCAGAATTTTTACCTGACATTGACCTTTTTTGGGCCTTACCTTTTTTGGGCTTGACCTTTTTTTTCGACCAACCTTTGGTCTTCATGGGTCATTTTTGGCCCACGGTATTTTTGGCAACCCTAATTTTTTGGCTACCCCAATTTTTTTCGGCAACCCTGATTTTTGGCAACCTTCGAAGAAGGGTTGCGCAAACGGTTGCGTAAGCAACCTTTGTACGTATTGCCCCCCTATTTTAACGCCCCTAATTTTTTTCGACCATGGGTCAATTTTTTGCCCACGGTAAGTTTTGATCTTCCTTTAGGGGCATTCTTTTAAGTGCCTGTCTTACTTGTTTGAACCATGAATATTGTCGACCAACCTTTGATTTCAGGGTCATTTTTTGCCACGGTAATTTTTGGCTACCTTTGGTCTTCCATGGGTCAATTTTGGCCCCACGGTATTTTTTGCTACCTTTTGTCCTTCCTGGGTCATTTTGGCCAGGTATTTTAGGCTACCCTTTTGGTCTTCCTTGGGTCAATTTTGACCCACCCCTAATTTTTTCGAGCCAGCCTTGGTTCTTTCCTTGGGTCATTTTGACACCCTAATTTTTTCGACCAGCCTTTGGTCTTCCATGGGTCTTATTTTGCGCCACGGTAATTTTTTGATCTTCCTTTAGGGGCTTAGCCGTATTTTTTGATGTCTTTACTTGTTTGAACAATGATATTTAACCTTAACTTGCATATACCATGGTTCAATTTTGGCCCAACGTAATTTCTGGAGCTACCGCTTTGGGCTTAGCCCGTTTTTGATGTCTTTACCTTGTTTGACATGATATTTCGATCTTAATTCTTGCATATACTTGGGTCAATTTTTGGCCCCGCAATTTCTTGCCCACTCGTGCCCACCCGTCACATATTTCGTTCAACCTGAACTGTATGGATCTATCCTAACTTGAACACCATCAGCACACCACACAACCCCAGCACACAACACACACCACAATCACACACCACACAACGAAACACTTATACATACATCACTATGACACTTAACACTCACATAGATCTTGCACTTACATTTACACTTTTACACACGTACAAAACGACCAACCCTTTGGTCTTCATGGGTCAATTTTTTGACACACGGTAATTTTTGATCTTCCTTTAGGACTTAGCCCTTTTTTTGATGTCTTAACCTTGTTTGCATAGATATTTCGGACTCTGACATTGCCTGATACATGGGTCAATTTGACCCATGCTAACTTGATGGTTTTGATGGTTCCCAATCACTGTAAGAAGTATCTAGGGGATGGTTCTTTAGTTCTATGAGTATTAGATGAGTGCCCGGTGAGTGCCAGGTGAGTGCCAAGTGAGTGGCATTGAGTGCCAATGAGTGCAATGAGTGCCAAGTGAGTCCCACATAGTGCCAAGTGAGTCCCACATAGTGCAACTGAGTGCCACTTTTTTTAAGCCTTTTCTAGCCTCCCCTGAGCCTAGAATTGCCCCTATATGGGTGTCTACCCCTGTAATAGGTATGAGGAATCGATTGGTGTATATTACAATCTGCTAGAAAGTTCTTCCTACTATGAGTTAGTATTTTTTATAACACTTATAAGCACTTACACTCGCAATAGACACTTACACTAGCCCCATATACACTTATCACTCACGACGCACAGGTACACTTACACTTACACTCACACACTCGAAGCTCAATTTTGTTTGTCATTCATTTTTTATCTCTTTGATGAAGTATTTTGATACCACCTATATTGATGATTCAACTTTGATGACTCATCTTTTTGTCTACCTCTAGATCATAAGCTGCCCACCGGGCCGCAGCCCCCCCCCCGCAAAGGATGGAGGCCGCAGGCAAGTGCGACCGCCGAGCGAATGAAATATATATTACTATAAGGTCATTCATTTTAATTTAATCTTAAACATTTAAAGAATTTCTTTTCAATATACTATGAGTTTATTCATTTTTATTTCATACTTAACATTTTTTATTAAAACATTTTCGCGAACCTAAAACTGTTAAACATTTTATTTTACCTATTATTACACTATTTTATTAACATTTTTTTTTACTTAATACTTTTACTTAATTTTCTTTTAATTTATAAATTTTTTAAAAATTGTATGTAAGGAAGAAAAAACAGAGTGTCTGATAAATAAACATTTTATTTTAGTACAATTTTAAGAATTTTATTAAAAACATTAACATTACATTCCTTACAAGCCAGTTTTTTAAAAAAAAATTCAGTAAATCAATAGAGTGTTACCTAACACCTTGGGGGGTTAGTATGCTTTTGGTTTTACTGCTTTAACTGCTTTAACTCATGTTTTATGCTTTAACTCATGTTTTACTGCTTTAACTTATATGTTTTATTGCTTTAACTCACATATTTATTAACATTACATACCTTAAAGCAGTAAATCAGTAAATCAATAGAGGTGTTTACTACACATAGGGGGGATTAGTATGCTTTTGTTTTTACTGCTTTACTGCTTTAAACTATGTTTTACTGCTTAACTCATGTTTTACTTTGACTTTACCTTAAGAAACTATGCTATTAAACTCAATATATTTATTAACGTTACATACCTTAAAGCAGTAAATCATAAATCAATAGAGGTGTTACCTAAACCAAGGGGGGATTAGTAGTCTTCCATTTTAATTGTTTAATGCTTTACCGGCTGATTTACTGGGGAAATTAGGATGTTTCAAAGCTTTAACTACTGCTTACGCTTTAACTCTCTGCTTTGCTGCTTTAACTCTCTTGCTTTACTGCTTTACTGCTCATGCTTTCTGCTTTAACTCACTGTTTTACTGTTTTACTCATATATTATATTAACATTATGTTTTTATTTTGGTTATACTTTTTATTCATTTTTTTTACTTATTCTTTCTATTCCCTTTCTTTCTTTCTTTGATTATTATTTTTCGTGTTTTTTTTATTTTTAATATTTACTAAGTGTTATTTACTTCAGGCCTATTGTTATTATTATTTCGAACACAATACACACCACACACACACACACCACAACACACCACAACACAACACACACACACTATTACACTTATACCACATTCACTATGATACACTTATACACACGTTCACTATGACACTTACATTTATCCAAGACACTTACATTTACACTGTACAACTACACACCGCAGATTACTTACACTCAACAGATTTACTTACACTCTCACACACAGATTTACTTATCACACACAGAGTTTACTTAACTCGAAACCTTAGATGTTACTCACACCCACCACACCCCATACACACCACACAACCCCACACCACGCACACTCACTTACACATATAACGATAATTTAATTAAAAAACTTCATTGATAAAGCCAGACATGTACATTTATATTACACACAACCACATTTACCTAAAATAAATTCAAAGTTTCTAAAACTTCTTATATAAATCAATCATTATCTTTGAACAAGAATTTATTATTAACTGTTATCACTTTTTGTTTATAAATTTTATAACTATCAAGTTTTAAAATAACTTTTACTAAATTTTATGAATATTTTTAATTAAAAACATTATATTTCCTACGCCTACTTACAAGCAATACACATCAGTACATCAAGTAAGCAGCCCCTAGACTCCTACACAAGCTTTATGCCCCACGTCTTTCGCTTTCTATTGACTTACTGCTTTACCTCATCTTTAGCCATGTAATAAGTATAGAAATAAATAACAAATAAGTTCTTCTCTGCTAACAAACATGTATTTTTATTAAAATCATTCTAAGTTTTTATTTAAAAATAAAATTATTCACTTAAATTTATATTATTCCACTCGATGTTAACTAAAATATTTCAAAGTTTTTTAAATATTCCATTTTCTTTATTATGTATTATTATTATTATCTATGTACATTGACACTCCACTCACGAGAAAACACAACACTCCGCACTCTTAAGATACGAAATGACTTCTTCTGTAAAATGTTGTTGAAATACTATTTAGGCCTAAAATTTAGGATAAGCCTTTTTGTACCCGGGGCGGTTTAAGCCTAATTCCAGGTCAAATATATTTCAACTGACTTTTTCGTAAAATGTGGTGCAAGTAATACGTTTAGGCCTAATTTAGGCCTAAATTTAGGTATAAATTTATTGTAGAAGGGCTAATTTAATCCTAATAACAGGTCAAAAGGTAACCCGTATAGACAAGAAACATTGTTATTATTATTTTTATAAATATTTTCAAACTGAACATGCTGAGTCGGTAGAATTCTTTAGCAGGTAGAAGGAAATGTTTTTTTATTCGTGACTTGGTCCGGCAGTATCCTTATCTCTGATATGAATTCGTATGTGATTTGGTCGGAATATTTTATCGTCTTTATGAGAAATTCTTTGTTCTTTAACTTGTATTTGAGCATGTGTGTGTTTTTATTATTTTTAGACCCAACTCATTTTTAAAATATAGTCATTTTAGCTGTTAAGCTGTGCACAAGTTATCTGATTTGTTTAAAAAGTGTTTATTTTTACTAAGTGTATATCATATTTATAATAATTACTACATTGAGGAATAATTTTAATTTCAATAGAAATAGATATATAATTCACTTAGTTTCATAAGCTAACCAACCAGGGTCAGCAATGACCACGCAAAGGCAGCAGACCCGCACCGCTGGTGCGTCACGCGCGCGTCCCGCCCGCGCGTGCGCCTCCGCAGGCGCACATTTCCTTCTAGCCGTTCTCTCGCCCGTGATGCGCCAGATGGCTAGGTGTAACCGGACAATGCAGGAAGCAAATATTCCCTGGCGGAGAATGAAATGATATAATAATATATTATTATATACGGCTGTAATGTAAAGTATATTACTCTGTAATTGATAAAGAATGATAATGAGTGACTTTGAATTATAAATAATAATTAAAATATATATTAATTATATATATAAATTATGGTAATATATAATCTGTGTGTTGGTGTGAGTGTAATGTCATATGTGTAGGAAACGTAAAGATGTCTATGTGTTAGCTTATCGTCACTGCGTATGTTGAATGAAGAGATATATTGTCTATGTCGTATAAGTGTAACAGTGTAAAAGTGTTAATGTTAAAGTATCTGGCTTAATCGAGCATGAATCATAGGGGCAAATATGGTAGTTATCAAAGATGGAGCTCCAAGATGAGTATCACGATGCACAGAGATTGCTGAAGGATACTCTAACAGGCTAAGATGGTATATAAAGTTGAGCACATGCAACTAAAGATGTAGGCACAAATCGAAAAGCTGAGAGCAATAATGTGAGGGAGACTGGAACAGCAAAATTCAAAGACTGGAAGGCAGACCTATCGAACAGTTGAGGGCACGCGAATCTACGGACGCCTATATAAGAAGCTTTGTGATGGAGTAGGTAAAGACACCACGAGGGCCTCGATTTATCTGACGTACCCAGTAGTATTAAAGGGATGTCAAGCAAACAGTTGAGAAGGCTCAATAACCACGAGCTGGGAGGCATAAATCAGAAGCACGGTCGGAATGCAGTTAGGTATAAATGTTGAGCACATATTGAAAGGCTAAAGTAAAAATATGGGTATGGTGACGTAGTGGAATTCGCGGAGACAATCGCATGCCCAGTTAGATGATTTTAATAATGGGGTCAGCAAGACTAGGGTTAGGCGAGTGTGAATATGTGTGTATGTGTGGTGTGTTTGTGTGGTGTGTGTGTGTGTTGTGTGTGGCCTTGTGTTTCTCCATATATACCTAG
>JABUQX010080395.1:10000-15000 GCA_015478945.1 Trachelipus rathkii
TTATATATATATATATATATATATATATATATATATATATATATATATATGGGCGTAGGCAAGATTTCATTTAGGGGGCAAGGTTGAGTGATATATATATATATATATATATAATATATGGGCGTAGGCAGGGGGGCATTGCATATATATATATATATATATATATATATATATATATTATATATTATTATATATATATATATATATATATATATATTATATATATATTAGATATATCAGGTTCACACTAAATTGTTGAATTGACTATCCCTGACTTTTCCCTGCTTTCCTGCCAAAATCTGCAATTTTCCCTGACCCAGCGTTGGTTCGTTAGTTTTTGATGTGTATAAAATATCTATTATAATTTATTATTTTGGCAGCCGTATTTTCTTAGTTCATACATTAAATTATTGAAAACTTACTTTAGAAATTGTTCATCATCATGGATGAATTTAAAAAAAATATTTTTTTTTTTAGTAATAAGCCTATACCTTACCCATAGCCGTCCAAAGCACTCCTTTTTTTATTTTTTTCAAAAGAAAACAGTTTTATTTTTACAAAAAGAAAATAAATTAAAAGCTTACATTAATAGCCTAGGTGAATAGCGTCCACTGTAATCACAAAAGTTCTAAATGGGGAGATTTAGATTAACTTTTTCTTCTCAAGCATTTGAATTTTTTATTTTTTATAGAGTCTTCTTCTGTTAAAGCCTTCAGTTTTAACATCTTTCTCTGCTCTTCAAGTTTATTGATCTGTATGGATAATTTTCTTTTTTCAACCTTTTTATTCTCTTCTTTTTCTTTCTGTTTTGACTCTTTGAGATGTTCTTCATATCTCCTATGGGCAGCTCTTACATTTGTCAACATTTTTTGAGTGATAGGAACTTATGATACTTTCATTGAGATCTTATAGCATTGTGCACTTTTCTTTGAGAAATCAGACTATGTTCTTTTAGATTCTCCACTAACAATTGCTTAATTTATAGAAAACCCTCCTTCAACTGTCGCATTTCCATGCGAAATATCAGTACTAATTTAATAATTTGCCACAATTCCGCATAACATTGATTCCCAGGTGCTATTAGAAGAAAAAAAACTCAATCAAGTCTCTTAGAAGGACACAATTACCATCCAAAAATATTTTGAATTTTAATTCAAGGGTAGAATGAGCTTCACTGCAAAGTAGAGTATAGTGCTTTTTCTTTCTCAGCAACAGAATCTGTGATTCGGTTATTGGTGTACAATGCCTCTAGCAATAAATCAAATCTTTGTTTCCCCTTGTTCTGGCTGATGAAAAACTATACTAGGATCCAATGATGAGAGCCATTGGACAGGCTTGTACTTCAGAGGACATCTTTCTAATATCTTTTCTGCCATTTTGATTTGCACAGTCTGGCATTCAAGTTTGTCATGTAAATCTAATGCAAAAGCTTAGTTGTTGGTTGTAGCAGGCATTTTACTGGACTTAAAAAATCTTTCCATAATATTAAGTATGAGACATTGTAAATCTGTGAACAGAAATGAACGCAAGGTTTCAGTTTGACGTCCAAACCTACTGGTCGTTAAAGTTAAAGTTTTTTTTTTGCTGAAGTCATATTTTTAAAAAAAAAAAATAAAAACCTTAACAAAAAAAAAAAAAAAAACCCCTTCGTCAAAACCAAAAAAAAAAAAAAAAACACCTCCAAATTAATTGAAAATGCTGATGTATAAAGATATAAACAGATTAAGTCATAAGTCATACAGTCTAAAACACATCCATATACCAATCACCTTCAATCGGAAGGATGAGCTTGGAACAACTTCTACGAACAGAATAGGAGAATAGTAGGTAATTAGTGACTAAAAATAGAAAAAGAAAAACGGATAGAAGTAGATTATGGAATGTCAATTCCTTCGCCCATCCTTTTCATTCACTTTTCATACATTTCTCATTCCAGAAATATCCCTAAAAGAAAAAAATATATATCAATAATAATATGTAACATGGTCCATGGATCATTCTCATATGTTTGGAAATTTTAAAATTTCCCTGACTTTTCATGACTTTTTTGGAAATTTCCCTGACTTTCAGCATATTTTAAAACGTTTCCCTGACTTTCCCTGACCAATTTTTTTTTTCCCTGACTTTCCCTGACTTTCCAGAAAGTGTGAACCCTGAATAATATAAAAAGTAATATATTAGAAAGATATTATTACCAAATATATATATATATATATATATATATATATATGGAAAAATATAAATATATATATATATATATATACTATATATATATATATATATATATATATATATATATATATATATATATATATATATATATATATATTATATTATATATATATATATATATATATATACCGTAAAACGGGGCAATTCGGTCCATGTGGGGCAATTCGGACCACGTGGGGCAATTCGGTCCAGTGGCTCAAAATAGCCTATACGATGTAAAATATATCTTTAACGATGTAAAATAATGTTTTTTTTTATATCTTAGGTATTAATTTTTTATGAAACCTTTAATTTAAGTCCATTAATTTTGTGATTGTTTTTTTTTTTCTGAGCACTATAAAATCGGGTAAATTTTAGGCTTATTGCTAAGAATCATACAGGTCAAAATAATTGTACTACATTATTGGTACCAAGATATAGTACTTAAAAATAGTTCATAACCTTAATGCAATCGTTGGAGACATTCAGGCAAGTAGATAAATATGGTTTTTATTATAAAAAAATTGTAACATGGGGCAATTCCGGTCCAGGTTTAAAAAATTTGCGTGGGGCAATTCGGTCCCATTGAAATCATCATTAAATTAAATTTTTTAAATACTCTTTTACCAAAAAGATGTCCAAAATAAATTTTTAAAATAATTTTTAATTTTTACAGCAAGATAGGTAGGTAAAGTTTTTTCAACATAAGCCTAATTAATTTGTACAATTTTTTCAGCAAGATGGTTCACACTTACGCAAAAGTAACACGGCAGGGATACTCTGCTGATGATGTTGCCAGACCCTTAAGCAGTTTTCGTTCTTGCATTGGTTCTTACGAAACGTAATATGCTTTAAAAGCTCGAGTTCTGCATTCGTTTTTGTCAAAGCGTTTGCGTTCGTTTTTGTCAAACGCAAAATCGTAAAAGAAACGCTCACCAAACATAAAGAATTTCCTTAATTCTGTGTATATAAAATAAAAAAGAATTGCCAACCTTACAGAATTTTTTACATTACAGTTCGTTTTTTGTCAAACAGCGCAAAATCGTAAAAACGCTCACCAAAAACGTAAAGATTTCCTTAATTCTGTGTATATAGAATACAAAAGAAATTAATTGAAATTCCTTACGTTTTGGGTGGCATTTTTACGACTTTTGCGTTTGACAAACGGAAAACGCAAACTAGAAACATTTTATTAGTTTTCAAACCCAATTTCTTAAATTAATATTGTAATACCATTATGTTTAAAAAAGAGACCTAAAACGCTTGAGCTTGCGTTCATTTTTGTCAAACAGCGCTTTGCGTTCATTTTTTGTCAAACATCGCAAAATCGTAGAAAAAATGCTCACCAAACGTAAAGAATTTCCTTTATTCTGTGTAATAGTAAGCACGGGAGATAGCAACCTTACAGAATTATAGGAAATTCCTTACGTTTAGGCGAGCCTTTTTTTTACGCTTTGGCAGTTTGACCCAAACGAACGGCAAACTCGAACATTTATTACGTTTTTTATTACCCGTTTTTCGTAACCCAATTTCTAAATAATATGTTATTCCATTATGTTTAAAAATGAAAACTGAATTTATCATAGTTTTATTAAAATAAACACTTTAAATCGAGGATTCTTAGGGATGGTTGAAAATTGAAGTGGCCCGGAATGCCCCGCCCCCAAATCGTTGGGGCAATTCGGTCCACGTTACTTATCGCCTTCTAACATTAATCCTATATTATATATATATACCAATACAATTATACTAATTCTACTCCCAAAGGATAACATTAACATATAAAAAAAAAATTTCGAAAAAAAATAAATAAATAAAGTCTCCATAAACCTTAGCATTTTGAGTACCTTGACAGTGTTCAAAGTATCCCCGTTTTACGGTATATATTATATATATATATATATATATATTATATATATATATATATATATATATATATATATATATATATATATATATATATATATATCTATATATATATATATATATATATATATATATAGCAGCTTTATCAGCCGCCAAATGCTTTCGACATACTGAAAGTTCCAGCGGAGAATACTGTCTGAAGAAGTTAGCTGAATAAAAAGCACACAGCTAGTTGACTTCAAAAAATCAAACCAATATGAAAACTAAAACACATTGAAACTGTAAAACAAAATGTATGTTTATGTAATACGTTTAGTAATTTGCAATTCTCCTTCAGTACTCTATCGGATTGAGTAGGCCCTTTATATATTTTTTTCCGTTTTCTACTAATAAACCCTTAAAAACGTCGTCTGGCAAACATCTAAAGTTCAGTTTTTTTATTTCGCCAAGATTTAGGGGGTGCAAGACCACCCCTGCCTACGGCCCATATATATATATATTATATATATTATAGTATATATATAATATATATATATATATATATATATATATATATATATATATATATATATATATATAATATCTATATATATATATATATATATATATATATATATATATATATATAATCTATATGGGTTAGGCCTCGGTTTACGAAACTACTAGTTCAGGTTATGATGAGTTTTGCTATGTATGCACATATTAAATCTGTGCATACTTAACTAATCTTATTGTAACCAGAACTAAAGGGTTCTAAACCGACCTAGAAGCCATTGGCTTCAACCTAACCTATATGGATCGTTGATGTCCGTGCAACTAAGCCTAACATAGATTGATCAACAGATCAACATTTCCGTAAAATTAGAACCTATAGGTAAAAGTTCCCTAACGGATGCATGCTAATAGTGTAAATTAATAAATAT
>JABUQX010080395.1:20000-25000 GCA_015478945.1 Trachelipus rathkii
AAAAACCAGAACCTACTAAGTTTCCTGATCACAAACTGGTATAAATAATGAAAATTAATTTAGGTTAAGTTAGGTACCTCGTAGTCACAGTACAGTTTCTACAAATTTTGCCATATATATATTTATTATATATATTATATATATATATATATATATATATATATATTATTATATTATATATATATATAATATATATATATATAAATTGCAGATTTTAATACTTTACATACCGCCCAGGACCTTGCAAAGCCTAGGACTGCCATTGCCGCCCAGGGCCCCACAAAGTCTAGAGCCGCCACTGCGTAATGCTTTCTCACATTAGCTACATAACTACCGTACTTTGCCACCATTGTTGGCCACACTCGGAGATCCTATAGTTTTAGTATAGTGAAATTGCTTAAATTGCCCTCTAAGGCAGGGCAATATATTAAAAGATGTTTTGTGTTTTTGATGGTTTGAGAATGGCTTCTTTGGCAGTTGGGGAGGAATCTCCGAGATAATCAAATTTGTATCCCTGAAGGGAGTGAGGTGTCATGAGTGGAGCTGTGAAAGTAATACCATTGTTTGGCAGTCCAAAATTTGTTCACTATTAAAATTTTCAGGTGGGCATTTGGGTATGTAGAAAGTTTTTTGGGTTAATTGTGTGTGAATGCATTTAATGATGTGAGTATTGGGTGGTGGGGTTTTTCAGATTGTTGTACCATAGGGTGAAGCAAATGGGGACATTTTTTGCATTCATTGATATGCTAAGAGATGTGGAAACTCTGTTCTTTATTTTACAAGCTTCATGCTTTTTATCAGGATAGACATACTTTAGGAGAGTGTTAAGGTAAATAATAGATGTCCCCATTTGCTGCATGATTTTTAGGCGCTCTGGCAAATGGGATCACAGAATTTTTAACGCCTCCAAATGTTAAAAATTTTTAATTTATCTATGGTACCAATATAAGAATTACGATGTTACAGTATCATTTAAATTTATATATGTGTATTCTGGGGTTATTGAAAATCAACATGAAATTAAATTTAATTCCTAAAGTTAGTTTCCTTATGCAATTCAAAGTTAAAAATCTAAAAAAAATTTCCATGTAAGATAAACTTAACAATATGACATTAATATTTTGAAGAAAAAAAAATTGATACATTTATTTAAAAAAAAAAAAATAGCCCTTTTTACATAAAGTAGGTAAGGTAGGTTAGGTGCTTATTGTATATTTTTATCACCAAAGTTTTTTCAGAAAGTATATTTTATTTTTACTAGTACCATTAACTTTATTTCATTACTATTTTTTCCTCACTTGTCATAAATATCTGGCACATCAGGTAATTAAGCTAAATGGTCACTACCAATTTTTTGTGAACCTTCAGTCCTCCTTTAACACAGTACTTTCCACTTACTGCCAACTTTTTCTAGAAGCTTACCAATGTAAAACACAAAACATTAGAAATATAGAGATAGTAGGAAGCCACATGGGCATATCAAGACACTCCCAGTCAACCCAAAAGAACCAACAACCAAACATGCTCATGCAAATCTATCCACAAAGCACCCTAAGGCTTGTCAATAACATATATAGCCTAGTATACACAAAGTCTACAACTAAAAGAAAGAATTATAGCTAACTTTGTTATAGTCATAACTTGCAGTTTAACCTTAACTACAGTAACTAAAAACCCACCAATTTGGCTTAGTCAAATGATACCCAAACCATTCATATACCTGTCCAATCCTCTCTTAAATGTTGCAATCGATTCACTTTCAACAACCTCCTGTGGCAAACTATCCAAAAATTTAAAAATCCTATTACTGAATGAATGCTTTCTTATATCAAGATGGCATGCCTTCTTAATTTAATAACTGTGCCTCCTGGTCTCCGATTCATGGTCTACTATGAAGAATTTGTTGGTCTCCATATTAATAAGAGATGTAAATATTTTATACACTTGTTACATGTCCCCTCTGAGGAATCACCTTTCTACCGAAAACATTCCTAGCTCCTTCAGACTCTCATAGCTCTTACCCTCAAACCCAGAAATCATCCTTGTTGCTCTACATTGCACTCTCTCTAGCACAGGAGTGTCAAACACGCGGCCCATGGGCCGCATGCGGCCCATCAAGCTTTCCCATGCGGCCCAGCCCATGACAATTTAAAAATTTTAAAGATAATTTATTTTGAACTTTGTCAAATTATTAATCAATTAAATATATATATATATATATATATATATATATATATATATATATATATTATATATATATATATATATATATATATATATATATATATTATATATATATATATATTTATATATATAGCTATATATATATATATATATATATATATATACTATATATATATATATATATAGTATATTATATATATATATAATATATATAAAACTTAGCTTTATAAAAATTTAATATAGATATTTATATATATATATATATATATATTATATATAATTATATATATATAAATATATTATTATTATATATATATATATACTATATATATATATTATATATATATATATATAAGGTTGGGATTAAAAAAACGTTCGTTTTTTTTAAACCAAAAATGTTTTTTTTTTTAAAAAAAAGACGTTTTTTTTAAAAAAAAAAAAAGGCCAAAATTTTTTTTTTTTTTTTTTGTTTTTTTTTTAAAATACTTTTTTTTTCAATATATATCCAAGTCTTCGACTCTCAAATAGCTCTTTACCCCTCAAACCCAGAAGATCATCCTTGTTGCTCTATCATTGCACTCTCTTACAACAGGATGTCAAACACAGGCGGCCCATGGGCCCGCATGGCGGCCATCAAGCTTTCCATGCGGCGCAGCCATGACAATTTAAAAATTTTCAAGATAATTTATTTTTGAACTTTGTCATATTATTAATAAATTAAATATATATATATAATATATTATATATATATATATATATATTTTTATATATATATATATATATATATATATATATATTATAGGGTTGGGATTAAAAAAAAACGTTCGTTTTTTTTACTAAAAAAAAAAAACGTTTTTTTTTTTAAAAAAGACGTTTTTTTTTAAAAAAAAATGGCCAATAGGCCAAAATTTTTTTGTTTTTTTTTTTGTTTTTTTTTTAAATTACTTTTTTTTTTCATATATATCAAGTCTTTTTAGGTAATTAAGCATTTTAAATACAGTAAATACAATATGTTAAAAGAGGTATGCAATATATAAAGTAGATTTTATTACTTAGTAAAGTTTTATTTTGCTCTAGGGCATATAATTATTACATTTCACATGATCTGATTAATTATTATTTTTTATTATTTATTATTATTATTAATTATTAATTATTATTATTATTATTATTATTATTATATTGATATATATGCTATATATATATATTATATATATTATATATATATATATATATATATATATATTATATATATATATATATATATATATATATATATATATATATATTAACTAAAATAATAAGTTGTATTCATTTTTAATATATAAAGAAAGAAAAAAAATAAATATTACACGAAATAATACCTCAAGACAGCGCGGAATGATAATTAAAGCTGGTCCCAACTCAGGACAATAATCTGATAATCGATTATCTTGAGGATAGAAAAGTAGAGTGGTGTAAGAACACCTTATCCTATAAAAATTAAAAGTTTAAGTAAGTAGTACTCACGTAATTTGTATCCAAAGAAAACAAACAAAAAAAACTCTTTCTACTAACTTGAATATGAATCTAAAAACACGTAAGATTTGTAGAATTACTTCTAATGTAGAATTACGTCTAATCACATAAACAATGTGAGGAACCTGTAAGCAGTTTACAAATTACAGCTGTAAAAAAAAATAACAAAAACCTTCTTATTCTTTCTGTAGAAGTGAAACTCTACATTTTCCTCCCCACCCGTCGAACTTTGACGGAAAAACGGGGGAGAGCTGGTAAAACAATAGAGGAGAAAGAAAGAAAAACAAAAAAAGTGTAATATGTGTAAAAAATAAATTTTATTAAGGCCCATTCTGCTCATATCCCTGAGTGAGATTCTCAAGTATATGCCTAAATTCTTGCTGATATTTTAAAATGCCCAGTTTTGTGCAGTCATTTAGAAAAATGGGCAAATGCCGGACAAATTCCCATTTTATATAATGCCTAGCCCACTGGGCATTTGCCAGCGTACATCACTATTCAGGCAAGAGATAAATAAGTTTTCAGAATACTTACATCTAAATCTCACGCTTGATATAAGAAAACCTGGCAAGTCATCAAAAAACTAAATAACTCGAAACAAACCCCCTCCCTCCCACGAATCCCCCTCCTTACCTGATAACTCCCTCCCTTCTCCAAAACAACAATCAGACTGCCTAGCAAAACATTATGCTAACATTTCTCGCAAACCAACCACCCCAATACAGGAAAAACAAAAAAACAACCTCAGAAAAACTCCCCTCAGAAACTCAACCCCCATACCCTTTTAACAACTGAAAAGTATATCAGAAAACTATCAAAACCCTCAAAACTCACCAGCTACAGACCAACTCAATCTCTAACCTACATATAAAACACCTCAGTGAAAAAGCACTTCTCCTCATCACAGAAATTTTCAACAAATCCTGGCTATACCCTCAATCTGGAAACAAGCATACATACTCCCAAAACTCAAACCAAAAAAAGACCCCAACTCCCCCCCTCTTTACGCCCAATTCTCCCTTTATTGTCCATCAGTAGAACTGCTGGAGAAATTAATATTAAACAAAATTTCCCCTCTCATCCTCCCAGATTTCCAACATGGCTTTAAAAGCAACCTCTCCACCACTACAGCCCTTACCTCCCTCACCCAACACATCTTCAATGGCTTCAACCAATCCCCATCCAATAGATCCATTCTCACAGCAATCGACATCAACAAAGCCTTTGACACTGTTCCCACATTCATTCTTATTCAAAAAAATCCTTCAATCCCCCCTAGAAAATAACGACAAAAAATG
>JABUQX010080395.1:30000-49231 GCA_015478945.1 Trachelipus rathkii
AATTAATTATTTTATGATTTTAATTTATTTGAAGATAAATTAAGTGAATTTTCAATATATATGAATAAATATATAGTATAATAAAAATGTTCAAGTGGCTATAATAAATTAATAATTCTTGCTATCACAGGTCTTTTTGGACTCTTGGAATGTGATGAGATTTCTTGCTGTGTTTTACGTAAAGAAGACCATTCAAGGATCTCAAGAGTTTCAGGTGCAACTTAGTAAATGAAGTGTTTCTAATTAAATTTTAACTATAAGTATTGCAAAAAAACCAGGATAGAATACAGTAGTAGTAGGATCTCAAGAGTTTCAGGTGCAACTTAGTAAATGAAGTGTTTCTAATTAAATTTTAACTACAAGTGTTGCAAAAAAAATCAGGATAGAATACAGTAGTAGTAGAATAAATAGGGAACTCTGCGAATGATAAGAGTGTCTTAAAGACAATTAGAGGGTATTTCATCAAAGAAAATATATTAAACAAGAAAGATTAAAGTGTAAAATTAAAGCAAAGGAACTCTAACAAGAGTATCTTAAGACAGAGAATATATCAAGGTTCCTTTGATTTTGATATAGGAATTGATTGCATCAAGTATATTATCAAAGAAAGAAGATTATTCAGGAACTTATAAATTGATCAATATTGCAAACTCTGAGAAGAAGAGTGTCTTCAACAGTAGGAAGAGAATACATCAAGTAATCATAAATTTCACCAATAACATAGGTTTTAATTTAAGTTTTCTTATAGTTGATTTTGTTTACGGGGTTTGGAGCTTGAGGTATTGGAAAGTGCCTCAGGTTGTTGTGGGATCCCGGTAAGCGTGCAGCTAAATCAAGTGAGGGAATAGAAGGAAGTAGAGTGGTGAATAAGAGGGTCAGAAACTAAGGAGAGTTAAGGGAGTAAAGAGATAGGCATGGCAAAAGGAGATTAGATTAGGAGGGTTTATGAAGTGAGAGGATAAATGAGACTGGAAAAAGGAAGAAGTGGCGGTTAATGTTCGAAGAAAAAAGGTGGATGTGCTAGGGTTTACAGAAACAAAGCTGAAAGGTTAGAAGAAGGAGATGGTCTTTGGAAAATTTAAGGGTAGGATTATTTCGGGGGTAAACGAGAGAGTGAGGGCGAGGAAAGGGGTAGGAATAGTTATGAGGAAAGAAGTGTGGGATAAGGTAAAAGTGTGCAAATAGGTGAATTCAAGAATAATGTGGGTTAAAGTAAAATTTGGGGGGGAAATGTGGTTTTATATGCGCGTATGCACAAGTAAATGGAGCGGGAGGAGAGAGAAAAATTTTGGAGTGAGTTGAATGAATGTTGGGAAAATTTCGCATTTATGATAAAAATTTGTTTATTAGGAGATTTAAATGCAGGAGTGGGAGAGAGGAGATGGGTAGAATTATAGGTCCATTTGGGTAGGGAGAAGAATGTTAATGGAGAAAGTCTGTTAGATTTGTTGATAGAAGATTGATAGTTGGAGAATACTTGGTTCAAGAAAAGTTGAAAATCATAAGTATACATGAAAGAGTGAGATGGGGGATGGCGTTACTGGATTATGTGTGTATAAATAAAAAGGATAGAGGCAGATTTACTAGATGTAAATGTATTAAGAGTAGAGGGTTATCTGATCACTATTTGTTGGTTGCTAGGTTTAAAGGGTAGGGGGAGAGGAACGTATAGAGAAAGAGAAAAAAAGAGGAAAATAGAAGTCGTAAAGGTGGAAAAGTTAGATGAGACATTGTGTAAGAACGAGTTTAGGAGGATGGAGGATAGGTGGCAGGACGTGAGAGGACGAAATAGGGATGTGAGAGGAGTGGAAGAGATTTAAAAAGACAATTTGTGAAGAGGCCAGAAGGGTATGCGGAGTAAAAAAGTGGAGCATTAGTAGAAGAAAGGAAGGTGAATGGATGGAGTGAGGAGGTGAAAGAGGTGGCTGAAAAAAGAAAAAAAAGGCTATGCAAATTGTTGGAATAGGAAGAAGGAAAGCTGGAGGAATATAGAAGGGTTAGAGTGGAAGCAAAGCGGGCGGTGGAGAGGGCGAAAGAAATGCAAACAATGAATGGAAGTGTAGAAAAGTGACAGTAAATTATTGAAAACAGGAGCCAAAGATATTCTTGGAAGAAGTAAATAAAAAAAAGAAGAAGAAGGAGGGGTTGGGGGAGAGGAGTTAAGGGAGGGGAATTGGAATGGATAGGAGGGGAGGATAGGTGCAGAAAAAAGATGGGGAAATTTTAGAGATTAATTGAATGAAATGGCGTGGAGAGAATGAGGAGATTTTCAAGAGTGAGGATGGGGGTGTAAGAGGGACAGGGAAGGACATATGGAAATTAAATGGAAGAAATTTATAGGGCGTTAACTAAAGGAAAAAAGGGAAAGTCCACAGGTCTAGATGGTTTGAGTATGGAAATGTTACAGATGAGAGGCAGAGGGGTGGAGGAATGGCTGTACAGGTTATATAATTTATGTGAGAAGGAAAGCAGTTCCACAGGACTGGAGGATTCTGTTGGTTCCCCTGTAAAAGGAAAGGATAGGATGAGTGTGTTATTATAGATATTTGTCTTATTAGTGTAGTAGGGAAAGTGTATGGGAGAATCCTAATTGAGAGGGTGAGAGATTAACGGAAGAGAGAATGGGGAAGAACAAGGAAGAATTAGGATAGTAAGGGGTGTGTGGATCAGTATTCACATATGAAATGCTTTGGAGAAAGTATAGAAATGAAAGGGAAAGTGATAGGGTGTTTTTTTAGAATCTGGAGAGAAAGCATATGATAGAGTGAAGATGGGGGAATTATGGAGGTGCTGGAAGAACATGGAGTAGGGGGTAAATTAGTTAAAGGTATTAGGGCCTTTTAATAGGAATAAGCAGAATTTGGAGGTTTAGGAGGGAGAGTTTAATGTTTGGAGACTGGGGAGGAGGGTTGAGACAGGGTATGGTGTGAATGTCACCGTGGCTTTCAACTTATTTATGGAGAGGTTTGCCAGAGGAATGATAGGAGGGGAGAGCTGTGAATTGATAGATAGGAGTATAGATGGAAGTGAACATGTTACTAGTTGCGAGATGATACTACCTGGTGGCGAAGGATCAGAAGCTGTAGTATTTGGTGAAAGGAGTTTGAGAGAGTGTGTGGACAGAAGGGTCTTAGATAAATCCAGCGTAAGAGTAAATGTTTGAGGAGAGGAATCAGATGAGGGAGGGTTAGAGATTTTAGAGTAGGAGGAGTTTAATATTAGAAGAAGTAAAGGTTTTAAGATATTTAGGATGGATTTTGGTAAGGAAGGAGGGATGAAGGAAAGAGTCTGAGAAGGAAAAAGTAGGAGAAGGAATGAGAGCATTGAGTGTTTGAGGGAATATGGAAAGGGATTTATCACATAAAACTTAAAAAGTTATGTTTGAAAAAAATTTGTTGTTCAGCGACTATATGGTGTGAAACATGGCGGTTGAATGCTAGGCCAAGAAGAAGATGGAAGTGTTTGAGATGAAAGGGTTGAGGCGGATATGTGGCGTTAGTAAAAGAAGAGAGGATTAGGGAAAGGGGTAATAAGAGAGAAGATGTTGATGGAAAATGGTTGGTGAGAAGAGCGGCAGTAGGGAATGTTAAGATGGTTTTGACATCTGGAGAGATGGAGGAACAGAGAGTTGTTAGGAGAGTTTGGGAGGCGGAGGAGATAGGAGGAAGGGGGAGACCAAAAAGAAGGTGGATGATATTAAAGGAAATGCTGGAGAGGAGGGATGAGGGTGAGAAGATAGGTGTTGGCGAAGAGATAGAATGAAGGAGAGATGGGTGAGCGAGATGAAGGAAAATATGATTTAGCTGCACGTACCACTACCTCGCTTAAGCGGGAATAAGGTATGTATAATAATAATAATGAATAATTAATATATAGATATATATATATATAGAATATTATATATATATATATATATATTAATATAATATATCTATATATTATATATATATATTCTTTTTACAACAATAATGATCATTAATAATTAGCTATCAAAAATAATTTGTCACATTTGGATGTGAATTACTTCTTAATAATTTACGAATATATGGCACGAAAATTGCCATAATTGTAAAGTTGTTAACGGGTTGGCAAATTGCCCCTCCAAAAATACCCATGTCATTTTATTGTTATTTATTCTGACGCGGGGGGAAATGTAGTAAGATAAAAAGCAATCGTTAGCGCACACGCCTCTATAAACTTGTAAATAATTTAATCACTAAATAAAAACTGATACGAAATATCTTTCAATAATGCAACTTGACATAAAATAAGAAGGAATATAATATTAAAAATAAAGTAAGTGCAAAGACCCTCTATTAAAGAACAAGGCAAAGGCTTCCACCCCAAACTAAGTCCTTCCACGTTGGTGATTACCCAGAGTGAACGAAAACAAAAATAAAAACATTACAATAAAGAAATAAAATTTACGAATTTTGAAATTACTATATATAGAAAATAATTAAAAAAAATAAGCAAATTAGTAAATTTAATAACTTCTGGAAAAAAAACCAGTATAGGCTACGCACGAGTCCCTAATTAGGCTACGCACGCACATAATTGTGTTCAACAATAAAAATAAAAAAGGACTATAGTTTTTTCCCCTAAATAAAGCAAGAAAAAAACTTCTACAAATATTAAAAGTGAAAAACAGAAAAATAAAAAACGTTTTAAGTTAAAACCAGGCCTATTCCTAGTTTAAGAGCCTTAGCCTACTGAACTATCTGTCCTCTCTTAGGGCCTATATAAGTAAGCTACAAACTATTATTATGGCAACAGGCCTATTTTTAAAATAAATGGTTTAAATTTTTTTATTTTTTATTTTTGACAATTTTACAAAATTAGCCTACTTGGGTAATTATTGTGTAGTTAAAGTGAGTCAAGTGCTTTTACTACAAAATAATAACAATAAAACAGTGAAATAAAATTTTTAAATGAATGTACAAATTAAAGACTGTAAAAAAAAAAAAAAAAAAAAACTTTTGTGAAGATTACAACGATGACTTCGACTAGAAGCAAGTCTGGTGCTCAAAATTTAAATAATCCACCGTCTGGAATTTTTAAATAAGTGTTTTTGAAAAATAAATGAAAATGAAGACATAATAAAAATCTAAATAGGAACGACGGTCACAACTCTAATAACTTATTGGTTAGTTATGATCGTTTCTCGCTCCCCATTACCCGAACCACATCGAAGAACTAGGAAAGTACTCTGTGCAGGTTCCTCGGTTTGAAACAAGGGATGTTGGAAAGTGGTTAGATAGAGTGAAATTTCTATTTGTATTTTGTTACTGATAATATCGAAAAGTTCAACTTCTCGGTCCTCTTTTACCTTCGGCTATAACTTCAAGAATAAAGCTATCTATCAAACGACCAACATATGAAGAATGGTTCGCCTTGTAACTGAAACTTATGCTCCATCTGATAAGAGAAAGCTGAAAATTTATTTCGGCAGGAGCTTAAACCTGGTGAAAAGCCCACCGCATATCTTAACAGAATTAAAGCATCATTAGGAATCCGCAGTTATCAATGGCTTTTACATCAAAATGAAAACCTTATGAAACAGATGTTTCTTCGTGTTTACCTGAGGATCTGGTACCGTTATTAACGGTATTGAAAGGGGATGCGGATATTCATAAATTGGCCGAAGCAGCTGATGTGTTCATGGAATCCCAACATCATAAGTCAAAATCCTATCCAGATTTTTCGGTCAATGCTGTGACTCCATTCATCCCTACCAGGGCAAGTGATCCCCAACTAGGGAAAGAAGACCAATTTCACACAATGATTTGGCCCAAATTAAACAATCGACTAACGTGAGATGTTCCAGAATTGCGAGGCCCTCACATATCAAGATAAATCAATTAGAATCTACGGATTGTTCGTAATGGTAATGGTTGCGGACAGAGGTCGCTCTCCTGGCTGCGACATAGTCGTCTAACCGTCGTCGACATCTTCAGCGATTTAGAACGATCGACCCCTTGCACTTACCATTTCAACCTTCCGTGAAAAATGGCTAGCAGGTGCCAAAAGTAGGCCACTTGCAAAATGGCTCATTTGTGGCACAAGCGCCATCATAAAAACAATGCTGGACCTACTTCCCTACCTTCGTAGGGAAACTAAGTATAGGTGGGGAGTTACGCCCCTGTACAAAGAAAGTGCGTTTTAATCCAGTTGTGACTCGGAAAATTTGTAAGTACAACAAAAGTAGTTTTAACAATATAGAATGTATTAGGGAGGAAAGCTACCCCCAACCAAATTCGAATAATAATGTACAACGATATAGTAAAAATGTTAATACATTTTGTAATTATGATCATACGAAAAGACAGCCTAAGGTTTTTTTTTTTCTGTTTTTTTTTTTCATTCAAGTGAAATGCAATTAATTGCATTAAAAACCATTGTTTTATCTGCTAAGAGAGCTTCTCAGTTTGAGTGAAAATGAATCTTGGTATAGGAAAATTTGATTTCCTCTGATAATAGTGTTAGGGTAAGGATATGCATTACAAGTAGCAAAAGTCGTTATGCTTGGAATCTTTATTCAAGCCAAAATACTGTGTGATGCGGAGTTGGAAAATGCAGATCTTGCAATGGGTCAGTGCTTCCCCAAAGTTTAAATGTAAACCGAATGTAAAAAATTTGCAAATTATGTCTCCTTCGGTAATATGACACTAAATCAAAAGCAATTATCTGTTAGATACAGGAGTCATTTCTTATTTTAAAGCTTCTGCCAGAAACAAAGGAAAGACCCTATTGGCTTTCTTACAGCTGCTAATGGAAGAGATTAACATTTATGATTGTATAACTAAAAAATTAAATTTCCTGCCTAAAAAATGATATGACATATATTTTTTAATCGGCTGATGTAATTGCATAATATTAGGCATAGATTTTTTTACTAAATAAAAATTTAACTAGATTTTTAGCTCAAAATATATTAATTGATGCCACAACTGTCTTTCTTGCTGAAGTCATTCAAGGAAATGTTCTGAAGCAACTACCATAACAAAAGATCTTAATTTATATAAATTAACTCTTTCTCCTAAAAACTCCTTTCCGCGCCTTCCCTGTATACTTCTCTATTAGGTGAATATAAAATGTTGTTTGATGATTTATATAAAATTTTAGAAAATGTTAATGTGAGAGAGAATAATTATAATAATAATATCCCTGGGGGTAGCTATCAGGACAATGCCTCCTACAAGTGTAATAAAAATAAAAAATGAAATTAGTGTGGATAAAAGTGATATTAATAATGAAAATGAATTTAATAATACAAGTGAAATAGGCTTTACAAAATTTCCTCTTTCCCCCGCTGAACAAAATTCCTTAAATGAATTAATTCCATATAAATTTAAAGTTATGGGTTCCCCAATAAACATTAAAAGTCGCAGAATCTCTACTAGTTTATATAAGGCCAAAGAAAAGATAGGCAGGTTAGTAAATGCTGGGGTACTTTCTCCCTTGCACTCACCTTGGGAATTTCCGATTTCGGTACTTTCTAAACCTAGTGGTGGAGTCCGAATAGTAGCCGATTTGAGATTACTGAACAAACGAGCTGTTCGAGACAATTTCAGTCTCCCTAACTTAAATGACTTTACGAACTTACTTCACGGGTGTAAAGTATTTTCTGTTTTAGACTTAAAAAAAGGCATTTTATAACCTTAAAGTCCACCCTGATTGTGAAAGTTCTTAACTATAAATACTCCTTTTGGCAGTTTCTCATATAATAGTATTGTAGAAGGCTTCCATTCCAGTCCCACTAGTTTTACAAAATACATATCTTAATTCTTTCAAAATCCCTAACATTTAGATATATTGATATCCTCATCGCCACTCCTACTCAATGAACACATGAAGATTTTAGAAATGGTACTAGACCGGTTAAAATCTTTTAAATTTGAGACTTAATGCTGATAAGTGCCAAATTGAACAGTCCGGTTACATCAATTTAGGTTTGACTGTGTCGAAGGCCCATTGCTCCCTAATGAGACTAAACACTCTATTATGAAATCCCAAAAAAACCCAAGACGTATCAAAGATTTACGTTCTTTCATAGGCAGTTTAAACTATTTTCGCTCTTCTCTTCCTGGTATTTCTGAAATTATTTCTCTTCTTTTTTTCTCAAAGGTGCACCATACTCTCAACGCAGAGTAAAATGGAATCCTGAGGCAGAAGAGCCTTTAATATGGCCAAATTGGCCCTCAAAAATCTATACCTTTGGTTTTCCTTCTGAATAAATGCTCAAAATAATCTGTTATTCACTTGAGCTAGTCAGACAGCCTTGCAGGTGTAGTATTCTACGGAAATGAAAAAACAGTTCGCTGCCATTTTACAGTTATCGAATTGAACCTACTGAAATTGGTTATAGTTATATATATATTATAGCAAGAACTCCTTGCCTTGGTTAAACAATTTAAGAAAATTTTCCCACATAGTAGAAGCAAGGAAGGTAGATGTGTTTTTGACAATCTTTCAGTCACACAGTCACTTAAAAAGGAGACTGATGCTAATCACTTGCTAGCAAGGAAGCAGCGATACCTAACTTTCTTGTCAGAGTATGATTTGACTGTACATCATATTAAATCTGAAGAAAATATTCTTGCAGATTTCCTGAGTAGAAATCCAGCAGAGAACCACTGAATGCCATCAAATTTGCCCCTCCTTCCACTTCTGCGGAAAAAAGTAGAATTAGATTCAGCAACAAGGCTCTTCTCTTCAAATTGGAGATCAGATACCTGAATCAGAAGTCATAGAAGTATCCTGTGAATGAATTTCTTGGAATTTCACCAGATTTCTACCCCAGCAGAATTCTTCAACAGAGGATGACGGTTATGCTCTTGCATCAAATTTTCAATATTTCCGCCAATGAAGTATTTAAGCTTTCTCAGTGATTGACTACAAAGAACTGCATGCAGCACAAGAAACTGGATATACAACTTCAGAAATATTTAATAACCAAAAAATACGGCGTCTTAAGCTTAAAAGACTCTATTATTATAGGAATGACTTGGTTTCACTAGTCGTTGATGAATCTATTCCACTTTCACCACGTGTCTTTGCCAGAATCCTTTATTCTTCCTGTTATTTCTTATTCTCACTCTTTAGGGCATTTTGGTGTTAAAGAAAACTCTGGCATCCCTTAGAAAGCGCTTTGTATGGAAAAATATACCAAAGTACGTAAAGCAATTTGTACAAAGTTGTGATGCATGTCAGAGATCTAAATCTTTTCGCAAAATTAAGCCCTCCATATGAATCGTATAGGCCAGTATCGGCCAAATTTCAAGTAGTCCATATTGACATTCTTAAAATGCCTCAATGCAAAAGCTATAAAGTACCTTTTAACATTGATTGATAGGTTCTCCCTTTATCTCTTTGCTTTCCCTTTGAAAAACATAGAAAAACCTCTACCGTTAGTGGAGGGTAATACTAGCAGAATATTTCTACCCAATAGCGGAGTGAGTAGGAACTTACGCTGTTCTGATAGTAGAGGAACGCAGATACGTCAGACTTATTCAAAGAGTGTTGTGTGAGGCAGTTAGGATACCCAGCATAACTTTACCTCCGCCTATACCCCACAAAGCAATGGCCTCATCGAAACTCCCATTAAAACATTTTAGATCTTGAGAGCCATTGCTGTCGGATGAGTTGGAAGATGTGAAGTATTATTGGTTAGATCTTCTCCCCATTGTGCTATTGTGTCTGCGTACTGCCCCATTGAATTCAGAAGGAATCACCCCTGCCATCTTAATGATGGGCCAAAATCCAACTCTCCCTGGAGCATTAATAGATCAGCTGGAGCTCCTTCCCCATGTCCATGAAAACTTACGCTGAAAAACTAAAAATTATTCTTAGGACTCCTCTTTCTCCAGAATTTACTGCCAAGAACCCCAAAATATATGTGCCAAATAGTCTGGAAGATGCAAAATTTGTACTAGTTAAAAAAACAGCAGTATGGCAGAAACAAACTAGAACCCATTTATCATGGCCCCTATCCCATAGTAAAGTTCTCAATAAAATAAGTACATAATAAAAATAATCAAGTACAATGTGAAATTTTAAAAAATGTAAAGCACCCATATTTTATTTAATAATGAATGTGAATAGTTAGATGATTATAAAAAAATTCTATTGGGCTAAAGTTTATCTATTCTAATGCCAGTATACTCTTGTGATAAGTGATATAAGGTGACTTTTTTTTCCAATTTTGGGGTAAAAACATGTTGATTACTTTTTAGGTATAGTCATTTTTAGATTTAAGTTTCCTCTACTACTTGAATTTTCACTTAATCTTCTCTATTTCTATTAAGCTATTTTAGAAGTTGCTTTACTGATATGAATCTCCAAGTAAATTTGGAAATTCACCCTCCCAAAATCACCATGGCAACAAATTGGATTCATAATAATGTTTATTAAAATACTTTGTATATGATGTGAATTACTCGTAATATTACGATAGTATGCACGAAATGCGCATAATTGTAAATTGTTATATGGTGGCAAATTCCCCTTCCAAAAAATTACCCATGATCATTTTTATATATTAATTTTTCTGATGCGAAAATGTAGTATAGATAAAAAACCGTTAGTGCACAACGCTCTATAAACTTTGTAAATAATTTAATCACTAAATAAAAACTGATACAAAATATTTCAATTAATGCACGTGACATAAAATAAGAAGAAAATATAAAAATAAAGTTTAAGTTGAAAGAAAATATATACTTTTCGTTGGAAGGCAGACCTAGAATAAGTCCTTCCATATATATAATAATATATAATAGTATATATATATATATATATATATATATAATATATATATATATAATATATATAATATTATCGGTATATAATATAATATATATATATATATATATATATATATATATATATATATATATATATATATATATATATATATATATATATATATATATATATATATATATATAACAATTGTATATAACCCAGTTTTATAATAAACACTCAGCATTAGTTTATTTTTATTTAACACTTCAACCAATTGGTTTAAAACTTTCTACATGATTTTTTTATTTAACTTTCACTAAAACTTGAAAAAATTCTTATTTAATACATTAAAAATTCGGAGAGCCTAGCTTTCGAGATCTTCCGTCCTTGATCTCCTTTTCAAGTCTGGAAGTTTTTTCCTTTAGGGTGCAATTACATGAGTTGTCATTTCAGTTGGTTAAGAGCTTTTTTATAGTAAGTTGATTGTTTCATAATTTCGTTTTGTATTTGGTCTATTTGGTGCTCTTCCACAATGATATTATGAGAGCACCAAATAGACCAAATACAAAACGAAATTATGAAACAATTCCGGCCGGAGAATGAAATTTCCATTTATACTTACCATTTATACCTACTGGTCGGCGGAACTCCCCCTTAAGCTTGACCTTGGCGGTTGGTTGATGAGGCTTCCTCTTAGTTAATTCCTTCTGTACCGCCGCACCTCCGCATTCGCTCAAGGTCTGCTGAACCTCCCGCGACAACTCCTCCAGATCTTTGTCTATCACACCCATGGCATAAAGGGTCCGAAAATCCTTCAATGCTCGTAGAAACATCATAACCACCATGCCCTTGGGTTGCGCTAGTGGCAACTTCACTAGGCCCGGCATTCGTCTGCTCCTTATCCATCATGAGAAAGAAAAAAACATCAAGATTCCCTGACACCGCGATCCCTTGCCAACAAAGCGATCCCACTGGGGATGCCAAAAATTACTATGTGGCAAATCCGACAAAGTACAACTTCACAGCTGCCGCAGATGACAAGGTGAAAGGGTTCTAAGCCTCCCTTTATATTGGTTGGTGAAACTCCAAAGGTGATACACTCGCCACCCGGTGCAGCTAACACAGGGTCCGTTCCAATATATTATCGAATTGCCTGCTGGCTTGCGGTAATGACGCCCACTCAAGTCAAATCTCTGCACCCTCGTACTTCAAAGAAAGCGGAAAGTGGAAGGAAAAACACGAAGCACACAGCTACCAGAAAAGGGGATGACAGAGGGAAAGAGGTGGAAGGCCCTAACACTATCCCTTGTTGAAGCAAGACGAAGGCAGTGAGAGGAAAAGGAAAAGTGAGAAAAAAGAACATATAACTGAAAAGAGCGGAAGATAGAAGATATTATTACAAGCGATCGGTAGATTGTGAGAGAGAAGTTTACACTATCAGCACACAGTATACTTTATTTTACGGGAGATACACACAATGTGGGGCTATCCGCCTTTGGAAGATCAAACAAGTATAAAAGAGGAAAGGAGTGCCACCCCCTGACACTGTGTCCTCCACCTCAGGCGCACTCCTGTCCTCTGTCACGCAGACAAAAGGTGCTAATTCTTTTCCGCTATAGGGATCTAAGCGTGCAAGATAATGCAAAACCTTGTTAATCATTATAAACCACCAAGGTAATTTCACACCCGCAAAAGGCTCAAAGGAGAAGGGCAAGACAATTCTTACGGTAAGAAGTATGAAAGGGCGAATAGGAAGAGAAGCGTCACCGTAGAGCCCAGATAAACGCAAAAAATTTTAGCCGTAACTGCGTAGTGCAGATATTAAGTTGTCCTCCCGTACTATATAAAAGAAGGGAATCAGGGTTGTTAAGCATTTGGATTCATGTATAAACCAAATCCAATACATCAATGATTCTTACACCTTGGAGAGGGAACTCTATATCTAATAACATTAGTTTATACCTCACTATACACAAATTCTATAACAAACATTTCTTCTGAAGATAATAGCCATATGCCAGCAACTTATCATCTTGTAACGATCAACAATCCATGCGGAGTAAGCTCCAAATCAGGTTCCAAGTTTATTGGCATCATCTCAATATAACTTTATTGTACACAAAAGTCTCAGATTCTTCAAAACTTTATTTTTAGTTAAGACCTTCGGAAATTGGCAAAGAAATAGAAGTCATTAGGTCAAAAAAATTATATAATGGTTAAATAAATCGTTTTTCTTCATTGAATGATAGAAAATAATTAGACAATAAATTACAAATATAATAAAATAATAAAATAATAAGGATAAATAGAATAATTAAATAATATAATTAATAATAATAATGAAATGAACACTTTGAGGATTATAATTCACCCCACAGTCATATAGAGCTTAGGGCCTTTATCTTTATTCGAGAGACTTGCTTCTAGATTATATCTTTATATCTACTACTTTCTGTTTCCGGTGTATATTTAGCTCCTCACCTCCTATCCCCAGTCTATGGGAGAGAAGGTGGGTGAAAATGATATATATTAAAGTAATATATTATATATAATTAATATATATATATAGATTATGATATATAATATATATTTAAGTAATATATATATTAATATTATATATATCATTATGTAATATATATATATTAATATTGATATATTTAATTATAATATATTTAAATAATATACTTTAAATCTTGATTTAATTTAAAAGTAAAAAATAGATCTGAAATATGTAATTTTGAATTATAATTAAATGTAAGAACTACTTTATTTTAGAAGTGTATTTTCTATGATATATAGTGTATTGGAGAGCCTTTGCGACGACATTTATGTCAATACTAAGATATTAATTCTATTGAGCACATAGTGTTATAAGTGTGAGCGAGAGGTAGCAAAACTGGCTACTTTTCTTTCTTCGTTGTACCACTCTTTTGTAACTAGCGTTTAGGAATCTTATGAGCTAGAAGCAGGATCCTCTGGAGAGCTCTGGAGAGACTAATTTTGATGATGTCTAATGAGAGTAAGATGATAGTATTACTGAAGGACGCGCAAACTCTACCTGAAACGTGGTCTAACTAAAAGGACTAGTGACGTATGGATAAAACCAGGTAAGAGCCAGAGAAAAAAGAATTAATCTAAGTCCTTTTAAGGAGAGTTGAAGAATTTTCGGGCCAGATACGGGCAAAGAGGTCTAGAACACCAAACTGACACAGGGGCGAGAACCCATTCACCTTGTTGGAGTATTGTTATATAAAATAATATATATTATAGTGATTAATGGTAACGTCTATAATGAAAAATTTAAGATTGACCTGAGAATGAACTACAGATGACGTTTACGGATATAGATCAAGATTATTGACCAGAATGATGTACAGCATGACGAATAATTGAGAAAAAAGAATCTTATCTTAAAAATTTCTCTCTCTCTCTATATAGAAATGATATAATATATTATATATATATTATTATATCAATTTAATTGGAGTATTATATCAAAAATACTAAGATACTGTATATATATATGGTATATAAAATATAATATATATGATATATCATATATAATATATATATATATAATATATATTATATTAAGTATTATATCAAGTCAGGGGGTTAAACCGCCCGAAATTATTTAAGCGAATCAAAATTTTTGATGGCTTAAGATCTCTCATATAATTATTATGATATATAATATGAATAATGCAACATTTAAATAAAATAATATAATAATAAATAATAATAATAGTGACACTATTAAAAGAAAATGTATAGAAAAAAAAAAATAATTCGTTATATAAAAATTTAATTTGAGGGGGGGACAAAGTATGATTATTAATAGATCACACTGAGAAGACATTAATATTGGTCTCGATAACGCGTATTTCTAGGTCATATTGGCTGTTTCCTCAAATCCTACACTAGGATAAGAATATTTAGTCCAGGGACTTAAATAGGTAAAGTTTCCAAGTGTATGCAGAATGATAGCAAATTGAGGCTACCTCGAGATAAGAATAAGATACCCGATGTATATAGATTTAAAAGATAAAGGAGGGTGCTGTAATCAGACTATGATCGGGATATGCAGGTTCATAATCCTCAGTGCTTTCAGCTAAATTTGTCTATTACAGTCCTGCAATATCATTTCCTTCTACAAAGCTAAAATAGGTCATAATCCTGTCATTACCGATCACATGGTTCGATCCGACTTATTTCTTCTCTTGACCAATTTCGGCTGATGAGACAGTGCCTATACGGCAGTGTAGAGGAAAATAATCTCCTGGCTCTCTATATCATCTTCTAGAGGGTGCTAGAGTTTCATTCAAGCGAACTATACCAAAACCGATATAGCGTAACTTAACTTAACTTATAGACTTAACTTAACTTATAACTAAACTTAACTTAAAACTTTAACTTAACTTAACTTAACTCTTTAACTTAACTTACCTGTTAACGTTAAACTTAACTTAACTAACTAATCTACTACTGCCGTGCGGTACTACGCGTGCGGGCCCCTATACTGGAATTTTTTGATGTGTCGACCTGTTTACCATTTGGGCTAGTCCCCATGTCGAAGTTTTAATATAAGTTATTATATTAACATTTTACTTTTTTCTTTAAGTATAAAAAATCTGTTCGGCGCTTAATTAGGCTTTCAGTAATGCATTTACGAATCTCTTTTATTCGTATTTTCTATCGTAATGAAAATCTCTGTGATGTTGGTGAAGGTTACTTTTACCCCTTTTTTTAAACGCGGTGTTAACGCTGCGTTCCTAAAGCCTCGCTAATGCCAGTTAAATAGATCAATGAGTAGTGCATTGTTGCAATACGAGCGCTTAAAACGCAGCGTTAACGTAGCTTTCCTAATGCCTTGCTAACGCTCAGATGAGTAGATGAATGAGTAACAGTATTGTTCCACCTATACGGGCGCTTAAAACGCAGCGTTAACGTAGCTTTCCTAACGTCTTGCTAACGCCAGCTGAATAGGTCAATGAGTTATACATTGTTCCATCCATACGAACGCTTAAAGCGCAGCGTTAACGTCGCATAGCACTTCGCTAAAGTCAGCTGAATAGGTCAATTGAGTAATAGATGTTTACACCTATATGAGCGCTTAAGAAACGTAACTTTATCGTCGCGTTTCTAACGCCTTGCTAAAGGCAGCTGAATAGGTCAATGAATAAAACATTGTTCCATCTATCAAGCTATTCAAACGCTCGTAAAAATGTTAAATTTCACTTGAGTGAGTCACTTCTAACTCCGCGTTTTAAGCTCTCGTATTGCTGAGGAATGCAGCAAAATCCAAATGAATAGATGTTTTACTTTTGTGAGGAAGATTGCGGTGCCAGCAAATCTTTTTGCCTGCTCTAACTACCTCTGCAGCTCCAATATTTTGAAATACCGGATTCCAGCTTCAGCTCCAGCTCCGGCTCCGGCTCAATCATTGAACTGTAAAATGTCCAGTTCAGGCTCTATCATTATTCTATAAAATGCTCAAATCCGGCGCCGGCTCAATCGTTTGTACTGTACATGCCCAGTTCCGCCTCCATCATTGTATTGCAAAATACTCAGTTCCGGCTACGACTCAATCATTGCACTGTAAAATACACAGTTCCGGCTCCGGCTTAATCATTTTAAAATTATACTGCTCCTCCTCAAGCTCTGTTTATTGTATAGATTTTTTTTTTTTTTGCCAGGCTCGGAATTTGACTACACAAAAATAAAAATCCTCTGGGCTCAGATTGTGTGTGTGTGTGTGTGTGTGTGTGTGTGTGTGTGTGTGTGTGTGTGTGTGTGTGTTTGTGTGTTTGTTGGTGTGTGTATGTTTGTTATGTGTTGAATGTATTTGTTCATCGAAAGATCTGCTTTAAAATGTTCTTTGCATTTTTTATTAATTTGATATAGTTTTTTTTTTTCATCATTCATCATTTATTTACTTATATCTATATTCTATTAAAATAAAACTTCAATTTTTATTTGATTTTCAATTTGCGCAGAGAGAGAGAGAGAGAGAGAGAGAGAGAGAGAGAGAGAGAGAGAGAGAGAGAGAGAGAGAGAGAGAGAGAGAGAGAGAGAAGAGAGAGGGGAGAATGAAAAGAGAAGAAGAGAAGGAAAAAAAGAAGAAGAGAGAAGAAGAAAAAGAGTAAAATAAAAAAATAAAATCAGAGAGAGGAGAGGATAGATAGAGAGAGAGAGAGAGAGAGAGAGAGAGAGAGAGAGAGAGAGAGAGAGAGAGAGAGAGAGAGAGAGAGAGAGAGAGAGAGAGAGACCAAGCTTTAGAAGTATAATTTACTTTATATTTATATCAATGAAATTAAATGATGCATTTGTAAGTTAATTTGTAAATTAAATAATACATTTGTAAGTTATAATACATGCCATTTTATTCAATTTTTCTTCTAATTAGGTTCCATTTGCTCGGTTTTTGTAATATAGAACGGTTCATTATCGTTTTCGTTTCAATTCGAAGGCGTGAGCCCAACGAAATTTAGGCAAGCCAAAATGCCTGAGCTTGGGCGGAGCGCGACACGGGACTTATTTAACTGCAAATGTATCTAAAAACTCCCTTTTTTTCTTTCTTTTTTTTGAAAGTTATTCACTCTTTTCGTTTTTTTAAGCCTTTTCTTTTAATAATAAAAAATTAATGGAATAAAAACTTTTAACTTTAATTTTAATCTATTAATTCTCTGGGGTCAGAGGGGAGGGGGGGAGGTGAAGGAAGGCAGCAGTAGTAGGGCAACCATTGCTGGGACACCGCGTAGCTCCGCCCCCTTTTTTGACCATTCGACTGTCCGCTGGTCATCTTTGACAAACGGTATTTTTTACCCTGTGCCTTGAACTTTTTGGCACAACGTAATTTTTGGAATACTCAGCTATCCTTCATGGGTGTTTTTTTTTTTTTATTTTTTAGATTTTATTTATTTTATTTTATTTTATTTTTTATTTCTTTATTTATTTTTTTTTTTTTTATTTTTGTTTTTTTTTTTTTTTTTTTTCGCCGATTCTTCCCCCCCCCCCCCCTTAAGGGTGGGGGGGCGTTCGGAAGTTCCACCCAACGCGTTTTCGCTTAAGTACCGCAAGGCCCCGCCGGAACCGCGCCGAAACCGCGCAGCACCGCCACCTGCACCGACCTGCACCAAAAGCCCGGACACGTTTTTTTTTTTCGCTGTTTCGCATCCTCGTTTTTTCTAATTATACTCATGAATTGTATTTTAATATATCCACGATCATCCATAGACACATACACTCCCCCCTTATAGCACACACACCCTCTATCATCCCAGTCCTTTCCCCTCACTACCGCCGTCTCATTCACCGTATCTCTATACTCATTCTATTCACCGTGACCGCTTTATCTGTCTGTGCTCTCAAAGGAGGTCTTCCCAATCCCCTATACCATAGTTTTAATTGAATCTATTTTCAAATTTGCCTCTCTTCACTTATATATATAATATAGAAATATATATATATATATATATATATATATATAATATATATTATAGTATATATATATAGTATATATATACTATATATATATATATAATATATATATATCTATATATATATATATACTAATATATTATATATATTAATATATAGTATATATATTATAAGTATATATATATACATACATATCACTATATTATATATAATTATATATAATCTAAGTACTATATAGTATATATATATATAATAATAATATATATTTATAATGATAATATATTATATATTAATATAGTTATATATATATATAGTAATATTATATATATATATAACATATTATATATATATATATATATATATTATATATGATATATATATATTATATATATAGTATACTATATCTAATATATATATATATATATTTATATATAATAATTATATATATAAATATTATATATATTATACGTTGCCGTCTTGTACTCTCTGGAAGGTTTCACCAGGTATCCTGAACCCGGTTGGGCCTTCTTTAAAGGAATGGTCTCACATGTCATTTTATAACTTAAACTACTTATGTCAGATTGCGTTTGCGCATACAATGTTATATGCTATTTGAATGCGCATAACACCTTCTATCTTCTGATGCGAATCATCCCACCCCCAAGAATGAACAAAGGAATTGTGGGAATTTAAAAATGTGACTAAAAACAGTCACTAACCGAACTGGAACTCAAACCCGTATCCTCTTAAGGAAGTGTATTGGACTAAACAGATTGAGCTCCGTCCTGAAATGCCCTTTACCTATATAAACAAATGTTACTTATATATACAATCATTTTGTATGATAAAAAGTTTTGGAAATTAGCTAGTTTTTCCAAATACTTTTTGCTAAAATTAAATCTGGAAATTTTATATCAATTTGACATTTTTATAGTAGCAATTTATAGTATACTATATATATCATATATTATATATATATATATATAATATATTATATATATATGATATATATATATATAATATTATATAATATATATATAGATAA
>JABUQX010080396.1:0-35000 GCA_015478945.1 Trachelipus rathkii
CACTCTCAAGGGATATCATGCAGTTGGAGGGGAGTGTCACAGCAGCGATATCATTTTTGAGATCGCCATTTTAACACACGCTTCATCTTCTGTATGGGTGCCGAAATCATGGAGCATTCGACAATCCACACAGAGAGATTGCAAGAGTCGCAGACTGCTGAATGAATGTATTGAGAGCGATGGTCAGAAAGACAGGAGGGACAGAGTGAGAAATGAAAGAATTAGAGAAGGTATAGGAGTAATACCTATTATTAACAAAGTAGATGCAGCAAGACTAAGGTGGTGGGGACATTTGGAAAGGATCGTGAGCGTGGCAGAATGGCCCAGGAAGGAGGTGGGACTGGAAGACCGGAAGGAGGCAAGACCAAGCGGGAAGACACAGAAGAAATGGTACTCAGGATCTCTCGCATGTATAGAGAGGATCGAAATTGCCGGATCACATTGCATCCATCAAATAATCACTATTCGGACTCTACGCATCTCGTCGTCCCTAATCGAGAGAACGGTGTCTTGAAGGTAGAAGGGAGTCTGGAAGAGACGGTTGCCTGTGCTGTACCAGGTCACTCTATCATATTGAGCCCTTCCTGGGAGTGATATATATATACTCTATCTCTCTTACTCTATATTATCTTTTACTCACTCTCATATCTACTCTGGGTCTTACAATTATTCAATATCATGTAATATAATATATAAATATTATTTAATATATATATATTATATATATATATATATATATAATATATTAATATATTATTATAATATATTATATATATACGTGATAATAATAATATTATATTATATTATAAATATATAATTATATAATATATAATATATATATATATATATAATATAATCATCATTATATATATGATATATATATATATATATATATTATATATACTATATATATATATATATAGTATATATATATATATATATATTTACGTTAAATTATATATTTATCATATTAATTAATAATATAATATATATTAATACTATATATAATAAATATATAATATATTAAATAATATATATATACAATATATTAATAATATATATATATATATATATATATATATATAATATATATAATATTAATATTATATATATATTAAATATATATTATAATCAATTATTATTTAAATTAATATTGATTAAATATTATATATATTTTATACTATATTATATATTATATATTAAAATAAAAAATTATATATATAGGTATATATTAGAATTCTTATATTGAATAGTATAGGCTCAGCACTAAATCCTGTTATCGGATCATTGAGTTTCATTTAAGCACGTCGAAGTGCTCTCTGAAGTACACGTGCGAAATTTTTCAGCTTTATTCAGAGGTGGTCAGATTTCATAAAAAATAGTTAAATAGAATAGAGTCTCCAAAATAATAGAGACTGGCTAGTAGAAAAACAAAAAATAATTCTTGATATAATTCCTCGTACATTAAATGTAGCAAATGGAAGAAATGTCACAAAATACTAAAGTCTTTTCACAGATGTATAGTTATCAAATATTTTTTATATTTTTTTGTATTTCGTAATAGTTGAATGAGCAGTATTTATATTAAAATTACGAACAAAATAGATGAGACTCCACTTCAGTTAATGCTCAATTAGTGCTTCCAAAGTTCTTAATGACCATTCTAACTATTTTTAGAGATAAAATTACCAATCATGGAATGTTCTTATTCAATATTAAAATACTAAAAAAAAGTAATGAATATTTATGGATTTTTAGCGAATGGTTATATTCGTATTTTATTACGAAGGTTGAATGTATACCGTCACTTGGAAACATTCTTTAATTGCATACACTCATTAGATAAAATCTGAGTGTGACAACTATGAAATCACATAAAGACAGATGCTATCAAATAAAATAACTCATAATAAACATCTGAAAGGAGCCCTTTGCAGAAATAAATTACAAAACAACAAGAGTAATATTTTATCTATGAGGCAAAATAAATGCCTCATCCACACCCGATACCCTGCGAGTACGAGGAGTATTATTGACCTATTGATTTATCAGTAATATATATATATTTAATGAATATATAAAATAATAATAGTAAAAATATAATTTATATATATAAAATATAAATTAGTTACAATAATATTGCCTTTAATTTAATAATTGAATTACTATAATTATATTAATATAGTATATAAATAATTATTTCTGAAATATCTTGCATTTATAACTATAATTTTAAAATATATAATACTATTATATCTTGTTAAATTAAGATTATATATAATAATTATATAATATATATATATATATATAAATAATTATAAGTAATAATAATTAAATATTATGAATTTATTTTAATTATTTAATACACTAATATATTATAACTATATATATATTATGACTTTATATTTATTTTATTTTTAAGAAGGTAATATATAGTAGCGTTGCGCCTGGGGTGACTGGGCCGCCCGGAGGAGGAGCCGTCAGTGCGTGTGATTGCTGCTTTCCACCGTAAAGCGCCGCTCACACACTAGATATATAATAAAATAATAATTATATAAAAAATATAGTTATATATATATATATATATAATATATATATATATAAAAAATTCATTTATAATATGATACCACGCGGTATGTTATACTTTATAAACAAAGTTTTATTTAGATCAATCTTTAATTCTAGAAATAGTATTTATATTTTAAAAATTAATATGATTCATAAAATTAAGGGTATAACAAAATGCCCTTCAATTAGAAATTGAAGTTTTTTTAACATGATTTATTTTTCAGTGTATACACATCGAGTATTAGTTTAAGACTTATTAAACTGGCAAATAGTAAATATTTTATTTGATTCCAAAACTATATATAAACAGTTATTAGTGGCAAAATCACGGGGCCCTAACTTTGAGTCCTGATTCACCCGCCTAGTAAAAAATTGATTGAAGGGGTGAATCGAATATTAAACCACATTGTTTTTTCGTATTATCTACATATTATTATTGATTTTTATTACGTATATAATTAATTTAAATATTAAATAAATAGTTACATATATTTTTATATTTAAAAAATATTTATAAATTAAAAAATGAAATTTATATAAAAAATACGAAACTCAAAAAGTGTCAATTTTTGAACGGAGAGGGGGAATTGGACCACCTAATTATTTTATTTCTATATAATTTTAATGCTTTCATTAATTGAACATTTTTTAATTACTTATTAAACGATATTTTAATATATGATAAATAATATATTATATTTAATATGTAAAAATAAAAATATATAAATTGAACTTATTTTAGCGTAAAGAAGTTATTATAAAACAGATGGTCTGAATCAACTCCTCCAAGGTGGGGGTGACTGAGCTTTTTTTATCTATATATTCTTAATAAATACTAATTATTATTATATACTTTAATTATTTTTGTTTCGCTATGACCTACTATAAAATATTTCACCTTGAAAAAAAAAAAATAAAAAATTCCAAAAAGTGCATTAGAGTTTTGGAAAGTCGTGGAAGACAGTACTTACTGTCCGTATATACCTTGATTTGCAACCTCTCACCGCCAACAGCTATATTATATATATTAATATAAGTTTGGTTAAGTATATATATATATTATATACTCTATATATATAATTACTACAATACATATACCACATTACTATATATACTACTCAATAATAAAAATAATATAATAAACATTTACTATAATTTAAATTATATACAGTATATATTATTAATATATATATATATACTTAGTAGTTAGTATTTAGGTTCTATATTTGGACCCCATAACTCAAAATATATTCGTTGCAAAACATTAATATATACTACAGTGGGTAAGTACTATATATACATCTCCTATCCATGAGGTTTGTTTATGCATTAAGTTGACCGCTCTACTCTTCTTCACCTGGAGACAATATCAATACTTATTTTGATTATAACAATTTGGAAGGAAATACTATCTTAGATAATATAGTCAATTAGATTAATCAATATAAAGGAATAGACCTAGTATGTTCATCCAATGTATAAAAATATTTGATTTGTATGCTAATTAATTTCTATTAATTTATTTAATAGATAAATTTATTTAAGGTAAAGTATTGTTTACCCTCCAGAAGCGGTCTAAATGAATGAGTATCTTGTTATAATACGGCCCTTTAGGTCTAATATAGATAAAAGTATAAAATTAAAAATTACAAAATTACAAAATAAAAATTAAATTATATAAAATATATTAATATATATATTAATATATTATATATATATATAATATATATATATATTTAAATATTATATATATATATATATATTATATATATATTAATACTATATATATAATATATATATTTATACTACTTAAGTATATTATTATAATATATATATATATATATATAATATTATATTATATATATATATATATATATTAAAAAGAATAAAAATTAAAAATAAAATTGCAAAAAATAAAATTAAAATTCTTGCAGTACATTAGTCATTGATAACAATTAAAAATTGATAAAGAAAATAAGATACTTTCCGAAGTCACTATAGAGAGAATTGCCTCTGTCTGGCAATAGGCTATTTACTATATACTCCATTGTCATTCAGTTTGCACATTATAAACAATTACATGTTGTCATTATGGTATTGAATAGCTGAATTGAGTATGTGCTTCTCTCATGCGCCGAAATATTAAAGGTAATATAAAGTACATGAGAAAGGGTGTCTACACCCCAATCTTTATAATAAAATCCCAAGATATATATCCCTAAAGATAATTAATTAAATTTATAGAAGGAACTCACCGTGAAAAGAAAATGGGTGATTCTCACTTTATGTAGGAAAAAAAAAGTTATAAGCCTCTTAAAGTTGTTTAATAAAATCCCATATGGAATTATTCTTTAAAAAAAAAAAATAAATATATTAAAATCACAAGATATCTACACTACTATTACTAAAAAAAATAATTAATTTAAAAAGCTTAAAAAAAATAATAATAATTAGATATTGTCTATGTCAGGAAAAAAAGTATTACAAGCCTCACGAATAACTTATAAAGAAAATAATCCCTTTTCATATAAAAAAAAATTAAGTGGGCCTCGTGCTCGTTTTATGAGACATCCTAGTTCAGTGAATATAAAACTAACATTGTTAAGTATATCTTAGATTTTCTCAGTGTATAATCCTAAAACTAAATAACTAGTATTCAATGAGACTAGGGATGGGCCGATATACCGGCAACTATCCGGTAATCTCGAGTTGACCTAGTTCACGGTTATATATTATATATACCACAAGTTTTTTTGACTATGCAGCGGTAATCCACGGGAAAAACCAGAACATAAACCGGTGATATTTAACTTACTTCACCTGATGTAGGGTAATTCATATATATAATCACCTCTATATGCTTTAAATTAAAATTAAATTTGAAAAATTATATAATATAATTAATAAAATATTTAAATGCGGAGAAAAGAACTTATGTCTTCTAATATATATAACTTGACGTGGGTATAACATGTATGACATTTGATACAAAATCAAAGCATTTCAAAAAAGCTAGTACTTCTTTAAAATATATTAAAATTTATGATGAATATTTCCCCAGCTGGAGAAGATCATTATTGAGCATTGAGTAGAAGTATTCAATCTAAAGTACAATATTGATCTAACTCTGTGTTTATAAGGCTCTCATGGACAAAACCATTAGCCAATAGATTTAATTTTGAAATGAGGGAAACTACAGATGTCGGTTTGTTAATTGAAAACTTGTATATCTGAAATTATGGTGGTGACACACGTTCCATAAAATTAATGGCAAAAATATAGTAATATTTATAAAATATTATAGTATATTAATTAAAAATCTATTATAAATATATTTGAGAATAAAGTATGGAAATTTCTATTTAATTTAAAATGGAATTTAGCTACTACAAGCACACGAATGTTAATGGCATATGTTTTTCACGCAACACTCTATAGCGTTATGGATACGTAAACAACTTTTGAATTCTTACTCAACTGTTTAAGTTATTGTAATATATATAACTAAAAAATAGTTAAATTAACCACTTAGCTTATATTTAACGTGTTTATAGAATTGTATTATTTACAGAACAGATATATATAACGCACTAATTCCTGAGAAATTTTATTAAAACATAAAAAACAACGAATTTATTCCTCAATGTTACCAGGGCTCCTAATTTATACACACCACCGAAAGAACATATGCCACGTATGAAAAAAAAAAAAAAAAATGGCGCCTTAGCAGTGTGTATCAAAACAAATAATTCTAATAATAAGAGCAATATAGTCTAATCAGTCATATAAAAATTGATAAATAACTGTCAATTATTATGGAAATCAGGTAAGGTAGAAGTGTTGCACCCATCTCTCTTGGACACTATATTACAAGATAAAAGGGCGGAGTGGTGCTCGGAAGGAGCGCGAATAAAGTCGATATGCGAGAGAGAGCGTATATGTAGTGAGCGAGAGTGCGAGAACTAAATATTATCCAGTTCAATCTCAGACAGAAAGAGCGCTCAATGTAAGATACACACTCTTACAAAATTCATTAATCAATATATGAATAAATTTTACAATCAGAAATAAAGAAACCTGTTTGAAACATGATTTTTTAAAAAATTATAGATAACCAGGCAACGACATTATCAACACGATTTTTCGGTATGTCTATTATACACACACGTACAAGGAGGGCGAAACGTGTAAATAATTTCGAGGGCTATCAGATCTGGGCATGTACAGGCGTGAAACGGCAGCCACAATTCTCTCCTGGTGTATAGGTATTTTCAATGGGACGCCCTCTAACTGCGGCAGATGTGAGGTGAGCGGCCATTCGTCCTATTATCTGGTTGAGCAATTAACCATAGGTTGTAGCATAACATGCTTCGCAAAATTAAGTCGCAATTGCCAGATCCTCAATTTATTTTGGTTATCCGCCACATTGCGACACGTCTACGCGGACTTAATTGCGGAACATTAACCACCTGCTGATAATACCTATATAAGACAGGTTACTGACATAGTAAGTCTATTACTATTGAGGAGGTCTGCGAGTGAAGGGTATCTCTCCTGATAATTTTGGTCTCTGAAGGAATAAGGTAGTCTTACTAATATATATTAATCTATTTACTGAGAGGCACCCATCTTATCTACCATTTTAAAATATAACAGGTCTATGTCCCCCTCACTTCAAGATATTTAGATGTCCGCATGTATGCTATTAAAAAAACTATGATAACTACGTAAAACTGAATACATTTTTTCTGAAAGCAGCGGGGCTACATATTGGTATGGAGGAAAATGAGAAACGCGGAAATAACAATATAAAGTGAGATAAAAAAAAGTAATAAGAGAGGAAGTCATAGAGGGTCTGGTCACTGAGGGTACGAAATTCTCGCGATGGTTTGTGTCAGTCGTCTACAGGAACTTTTCAGCTTTTTTAAGTAAAGAATTTCTTAATTGCATTTTTTCTCCATTGGAAAAATTCTTTTCAATGTTGAGAGACGAGACATACACACGTCGCAGGGCACGCACACACACACACACTACTCACGTGAATTGATAGATGTCTCGAGGGGAGAAATAATTGACATTTTGTGCATGACCTTGACCCTAGATAGACCTACTGTAGAGAGTATAAAAGGCAGTTGACATTTTAATAATATATATTTTTCAATCAATATTAGCGTTTACATTTTATTTTTACAATTATTTGATTTTTTGCCGAGTATTTCGAATTAGTTTTTCATCGCGTTCTCAGAGAAGTATAATTGAAATGATAATAAGGAAATACGTTATTTTTTATGGGTATTCATGTAATTAAATTAAGTTTAGTAAAAGGTACGATTATACTATTGGTTTGGAGTTATTTATTAAAATTAATAATTATGTAGGTCCTCATAATTAGTTCTTGCATTACAATGTGCGCTGAATTCAAAAATGATATTAAGTTTTATCGTAGATATACGGTCAAGTGTTTGTTTTACTTTCTCTGCTTCTAGTATTACACAGAGGGCGAGTCTCATCTAGAGGTGGTAGGAGCTGCCAAATCGGAGAGCGCATAAATAATTATATCATCAGCAATCACCCAGCGTAAACGTATTGGCCAATATTCGAGGCTGTCGCATGTGGGGCATTCGAGGTCCAGCCGTGGGGCAATCTCGGCCAGCCGTCAAGTGACACAAGGATAAAGCACCTATCACGATGTAAAACCTAGAACGCAAAGCCTCTTTATAAGCATGATAGTGCAAATTAAATGTATTTTACTATATGTCTAGGTTGCACTCTCTACAATTTTTTTAAAGAAACCTTTTAATATAGTCATTTGAGAGGTGTGTGATTTTTTTGTTCTCTCTGTTTCTCTTTCTGAGCAGGGTCGGGTAAAATGCGGACACGTACGGTTCGGAGTTTACAGGCAAAACAGAACTCCGACAACACACTTGCGTCCGAGATGAGGATAAAATCCCTTAAGTGCTTAATCATTGCTAAGATCCACACAGGTCAAAATAAATTGTACTACATTATTGGGTACCAAGATATAGTACTTAAAAATAGTTTATAACCTAATGCAATCATTGGAGTCACCAGAAAAGATTATCAGAAATTATTAATCAGAAAAGATTATTTGTTTAACATGGGGCAATTCCGATCCAGCGTTTCACACAAAATCATATGCGCTGGGGCAATTCGGTCATCCACATTGAGGTACATATGTTTCAATTAAATAAATGTATTGATCAACGTAATACTCTTTTTACAAAAAGATGTCCGAAATATGAATGTTTTAAAATAATTTTTCAACTTTTACAGCAAGAAAGATAGTAGGCCTCAAAAGAATTTTTCGGAGTACGATCTCACGTTCTCCTAATTGAGGATCGCTAGCTCAAGAAGAATATAGTTTGCGAGCGAACGAGGAGCTGGTCAGCACATACTCCTCAAGATGCGGCAAAAGTAACACGAGCAAGGAAATACAAGGGATACTCTGATGATGAATGTGTGCTTCCGGAGACAAAAAGCACCTTGGAAGCACGCTTGCGTTCCAGTTGCGCTTATTAAACGCGAGAGAGCGAGAGTTTTGCCCTGACCTAAAAAACGACTACCGGAGGGTCTAGCACACAATTCGGTTCATTTGTCAACCTTGCCGTTTGCGTTCGTTTTTGTCAACAGCGCAAAATCGTAAAGAAACGCTCACCAAATGTAAAAAGAATTTCCTTATTTCTGTGTAATATAAAATAAACAACAGACGTAATGTGAGTCAGGAACCATATCAGCTAGGCAATTTGAGGATTAACATATGTCATGTTTTGGTTTTAATTCTCCGTCAAACAGCGCAAAATCGCTACAAAAAAAACGCTCACCACCACATCTGCCTAAAGAAGTTGTCTTGAGTTAGAGTTCTCGATGTTAATATAGAATACAAAAGATTTAAGGGAAATTCCTTAACGTTTGGTGAGCATTTTTACGATTTTGCGTTTTAGACCAACAAACACGAACAGAACAAACTCCGAAATATTCTTATCTATTGTTGACTATATTCAAACCCAATTTCTATTAAATACTCGATACTATCGAGTAATTCAAATCCATTATGACTTAAAAAGAAGTACTACAACGCTTGCACAGTCTGGTCGTTATTTTTGTCAACAAGCCGTAAGCGCGTATCATCTTATTGTCAAACAATTCGCTATAAATATCGTAAAAAAAAACGCTCCACAGGACACAAACGTAAAGAATTTATTCCTTAATCTGATATAATATACAGAATATTAAAAAAAGAATAAGCAACCTTACAGATAAATTAAGGTAAAATTATCCTATATCGATTAGGCGAGCCTTTATTATTTTTAAGATTTTGGACAGTTATTTGACACAAAAACGAACGCAACTCACAGTATACATATATTTATTTACGTTTTTTTTGAGAACGCCATTTCTTTAATAAATAAATATTGTAAGTATACTATTAATGTTTAAAAATAGATAATAACTGAGTAACTTATATTCTAATATAATTTATTAAAATAATAAACTAACTTGTAAACTGTGGAGGAATTCTTTGTACGGAATAGATGAAAAATTGAACAGCGTGAGAAAACATCACACCCGACATCTGCCTACTCCGCATCCGCCCCCCCAAATCGTGGGCGCGCCGAGCAGTATCGGCTCCTTCCATATAGAGAGGCGTTTATTCATTAATTCAGGTATAATCATATCAATTACTAAACATTAATTCCAATATATATTAATATATACTAAATACAATTATAGATACTAATTTTATTACATTTTAAGTTAACTATTAGTCAACATATAATATAAAAAATTTTTGAATATAAAAAAAAAAATAAAGTCTCCATAAACCTTAGAATTTTGAGTACCCCTGATTTTGGATTTCTTAGTGGATATTAATATATTAGTATAATATATTAATATAATATATAATATATATTAATATATATGTATTATATATATTAATAATATATATATATATAATTAATATATAATATATATATATATTATATCTATATATATATATGGATATATACCAGAGTATATATATATGTAATATATTAATATTAATATTAATATAATTAATATATACTCATATAATATATAGATAATATATATATTATATATATAGATTAAATATATATATACATATATATAAATATATATATATATATATTAATATAAAAATCCTTATATAGCGTCGGGCGGGTGACGTTGGCCACTTTAGGTATCACTTTCAATCTCCACCACTCTTCCACCTAATGATGCGGTACTGTTGTGGGAGTGGTTTTTGTGTGGTTTTCGTTGCTGAAAGTGGATTGAATGGTGCCTGTCGTATGAGTTGTGTTGTGTGGTAGGAAGGTTTCATATTGCATAATAAAGAAAATCTATAAGACTTTTCAATCCAGAACATGAAACTAAACAAAAAAGATAATAATGTATAACCATAAGATTTTAATTACACACATATAAGTTTTTTAAAGTTTAAATAAAGCTCCATTTAGACTCAGTTTGAAAAGGGTGATAATACGAGCACCTCCATTTTCTTTGTTTTAAGTAATGCATTCAAAATCACTTATATATCTCTCTTTCTTTATATTAGTATTATTAATATTTCCATAATTTATTCTACTTTTTGCGAAAAATATTATTTAACTTAATATTAATTTTATCGTTTTCTCACTCTTAATATTTTATATATATATAGTTAATATTAAGTAATTAAAATTTTACATATAAATGATTATATAATGGTGGCACAATTCCACCCCACATCAATTTTTATGGGGGGATGAATTCGGGCCTAGTTAGGCCCAGCGATTTAACCACTATGCACTGTTTTGGAACAAAAATTAGTCATTTGACAGATTTAAAAGCTAGCATATACATCCAACTGTATACACTATGCATAAAAATATATAAATATAAACATCTGTCATTAAAACTTTTCAATTTAAAAAGCAAGTTAAAAAAAAAAATCGCATTTTTCAAATGTGAAATTCTATTTTTAAAGGGGACAATTTTTTTTATCTATTATTTATATATTTTATACAAAAACATTAAAATTATTAATTATTTATTTATTTATTATTTTTATATTATTATATTTTTAATATATTTTATTTTATTTTAAAAAAAAAAATAAATATAAAAATCTCTTCATATAGATAATAAGATTAATCTAAATAAAAATTGTATGTAAATACAGCTAACAATTGAATGAGAGAAAGGAATATGGTTATTTTTTAAATATTATTTAGTCACCCGAAAAATTTTTCAAGGAGCCGCCGAACGCATAGATAACCAGAAGCGGGCGAAGAGGATTAGCGGTATCCGGCATAATGTTGCTATAGCGGATTTATATCGGAACGTTGCTAGACCGGATATCCGGTATCCACGCGGCTAATTTCGCAAGGACAAGTGCCGGCCCATCCTAAACATAACCTGAACTAGAGGGCCTGAAATGAGACCTAACATGGAGGATGACAGACTATGAAAAGTCTATGTATTGTTATTCTTTAACGCGATCGATTTGATGAGGAGCTATAAACATTTGTATATCACCACTAAGAAGAGAGCGACCCATTGTTTGCGCTTTTCACACTATTTCTTTCTTATTGATTTTTTAACTTAGACGGATATACGGCCTCATATCCTGTTTTGATTCTTTATATTAAATATCTGGAGGCTTGAAGTTCTAGACACCCTCTGAAACTATTACCAAGAGTAAATTTTTATATAGGCGGATAAGTTATATTATTATCGAGCTTATATTATCCTATATATCTTTTAGATCTATATAGAAGAAAATAACAAAAACCAGACATACAGCAAATTACTACAAAAAAAATGCAATATGTAAAGTTAGTGCAATAAATAATATACATTTTTAGAATTTATCGAATTAGAGCCAGCTCTTCTAATACAACTGTTGCATGTAAATATTAAAGAACATCATATAATTTCTCTTACTATTGAACAATTAAAAATAACAAAGAAAAGTAAAATTAGTAGTATGTCAAGTCATTATACTATGATATCGGAAATCTTTATAAGTTGGCATCTAAAATGATCAAGACTTGATCTATGAGAATGATACCATATAACTGGTTAATAAATAGAAAACAGTAGCATTAAATATCTGCATCGATAGACAAATTGAAAATGAGTGCCCTGCGATGTAATTAATGGTAAGTATAACAAAAAACCTTAACTCTATATATAATAGTAATTAAAAAAATTATAAAATGAACAAGAGTATATAAATTTATGCCAGGGTATGGTTTGAATCATTTTCAAGAGAGCGTTTTAGCTTAATATAAATTAATTTACATACAACATAGATAGAAATTGATTCGATCCGCTTAAGACAAATTGAAAATGACAGCAAAGAACTTTTTATAAGGCTCAGAAGATGCATCTCATAAATAAGGCCCACACCCTGGCTAACCCAAACAGGTGCAATCATTGAGAAGAGCTGCAACAAGCTGCTCATAGGGAAAACACATACTGAAAATGTGGCTGCTCACAGCAATTTTTATATGATCCAATGTAATTGCTTCACCAAAACAAGAATAGGCAAGCTACAGAACAATTGGAATACAGTATTCGGAAGATACTAGGAAGGAAATAGGTACACCTCACTGGGAACTCTGAGCAAGGGAAGATTGGAGCAATCATCAATGCAGGAAGAATATAATAACTATATCACACACTCACCCAAGGATATATGAAATACAATATACGATGTCAATTGAAAGAAAAGAAGTCTTAAAGGACATAGGTATGTCTGTATAAATGTCCTTCATTGATCTTCTTTACTTCTTCTTATAATTTTATAAACACGAAAATTTTAGGGAACTAAAAATAAAACAATATACATAAATATATTAAATGAACATTCCGTAGTCAAAAAATGACAGTTAATAAATGTTTTAATTTTATGAAATGTATGATAAAAGTCATATTTAATATAAATCTTTTCTATATTTGTTTTGATTTCATAAGTTTTATTTGGAGTATTTTATATAATTTCCTCTATTTTCTATTCTCTGTCATTGATATTCATATTGAACCCAAATCTTTATCATAAATGATAATTTAACTAATTAAATAATGTTTATCTATACCTATGTAATAATAGAACATGTCTGTATTTAGTATTTAATTACTCATTTTATTATAATATTCAATTCTTTCACCTAATTTAATTTTGTTATAAAATTTTTTTATTTTTAATTTTATATTTAAATTTAGTTTACTATAATTTAGTTTTTATAATTATTTTGTCTCAAGTGCTACTAAACTCGTATTTTTACTTATCATTCTCTTTTATCATATATAGCTATACCCATATTAGCGTAGAGGTGAGACCTACGGACGACCTTCAGCATAACGGGTCTCGCGCGAACTTCTCAAAACCTTGAACCTTCAGGCTATTTGGCAAGGTGTTATTAATTTATTTGTAAATTCACGGCATTTCTAGTATGCTCCGGCCTATAAAGGAGAACAAAGACAAGATTCCACAAAAATTAATAAAAATCCTACACTCACAAAAAGTTTTATTAAAGTTTGAATAACGCCCGGGAGGGTTTCATAGAACCAATTATTAGGAGGGGTGAATAGGCGGGACACACATGAAGGGTGTGACATCGACAGCAATTTCTGTTTTTATTACATTCTGTTGTTTATAACGTATAAATTTCAATTTAATATTTTAATTTTACCTCTAATTATATTAGGGAGGGTATATTTCGAGCCGTAACTCGAGATTAAAGATGTCGAAGTAACACAAAAGAGGAAATGTCATGACAGTGATAAGTACACCTATAAACAAACAAGTAGAATCCGAAATTAAACAAAATCATCAACAGGGGGGTTTAGTGTGGGCGGTTCTATACAAGAATAACCTCTCGACTCTCTTTTATCTACCAGTCTCTCTCTTCCGCTGAGCATATAAATTTCTGCACATCCTCGGATGTTTTATTGAATTTGTTTTTTTTTTCTCATGTAAAATGAACGACTTTTTTTTAATTATATAAAATTTTTCACTTAATATTTATAAGAAATAACAAATAAAAATATTAAAAATTTTTATTACACACTATACACTATTATACGATAAAAATGGTGTCATATAATAATACGTAAAATACAAAAAACAATGGTGGTCCGAGTCACACCCCCATCAAATTTTTTACGGTTGGGGTTGCTTGCTCGTGTCGGAGAGTCGAGACAGGTTAGCGGCGAAGCGTGATTCCTTGATTATTTTGCCAATGTTGTTTCTTCCACTTATTGTAGGAATATTTGCCTTCGTATAATGCTTCAAAACATTATCTCGTTCGTGTATCTCAACTGAAATATAATTTATAAATTCTGATTTTATAAACAAAAGTCTGCTATTTTTATAAGCGAAGTTAAATAAAACTCTATATTTTTTTCTAATAAGTGTATTAAATCATACTTGTGAACGGTAAGACATTATTGTTGCTACCCTATATTCTCTAGAGCATTTTATTTTAAAAAATATAAAAAAAACTTTCTAGAAATTATTAAATATGATTTAAATAAAACTTGTAGTACTATCTCTCGGTATGGGCTGTATAGTTTTCTAGTTACAGTGCCTGACTCTTCGGGATGCTGCCTATATACTCAAATTATATATAGTATATATTATAAATATATATAATATTATATATGTGATATATATATATATAATATATTATATATGCTATTTATTATTAAATGAGCGAAAATAAAAAAAAATATTTTATTTTTATTATATTTATATTTTATTTTATTTAGGTGGATATTACCGAATCACACCTACTCTAAAGAGGACGGGTCGCTATGGATCAACACTACCAGCACTACTGCTAATACTAATATATATATTAATTAATATATATATTAAATATATAATATTAATTAATATATAAATATAATAATATATAGTATAATTATAAATTAATAATAATAAAATAATAAAATCAGGATAGTGAGTTACGAATTTTCTCATATCTATAGAATATATTACTTATATATATATAAGGTAAAGCTGTAGACAGCGACCCACCAGTTTTGAAGACCAAAGAGAATCTTAATACAAGTAAGTATAAAAAGACGGATTTCGTCGTATTATTGCTCCTAAGAAGAGAGAATGAAGATATTAAAATTGTAGATTATATTTTTAAGAGAATTATAATCTTTTATGTCGCCAAGCTTCTGGAATTAGATAATAATCTCTAAAAAGCTGTGCCAACTTAATAGAGACAATTAATAACTTAAAGATAATCACTGGAAACTTCTATCATATAACTTTACGTAAATTTCTCTCTTACTTAGAATCTTTTGAGTCTTGAAATGGTGTGGGCGCTCGCTGTCTCTCATCTGCTTTTTACCAGTCAATAATTTATAATAATATTTAATTTATTGGACATTCCTCGAGTAAACTAAGTCCAATATAGTAATGAATATAATATAATATTATATTCAACAGATTTATCGGGTGACATGCGTATTGGGTCGATTTTTTCCCCTATAGATATAATATTAGGACTTTAGGAGGTGACCTTATGACGCCATGGGAGGAAGCTTTTAAATATAAAAGAAGTAATAAAAGATGGAGGCGTAAGTGTATAAGTGAAGATGGATGAAGATGACATGAACATTAAATTATGATAATGAGTAGCTAACAAAAATCACTTGAGTGTATATAGTCCATTGCACTCACTGATAATACTTATGAAAATTATACGTGAGCGTAAAACAAATAGATACGCACAGTGATAATATAACGTATTTTATATTAAGTGTATGTAAGATAGTTATAGAAGTATTTTGTGAGATATTAACTATTTAGTTACGTTTTATTGCTTGTTCCTATCACTCATAGGTAAAAATTATACTACTTTCACTCAATAACTCACTCTTTTATTTTTATTTTACTCTTTCAATTATACAACTTAATCTTGTATTTACATTTAATCTAATTATAATAATCTCTAATTATATTTACAAAGTTCCTTTAATATCAGAATATATAATATGATGTTAAGTATGTGGTTGGAAAGAAAGGGCCCTGCAAAGAATGACCCATGATAAGAATATAATATTAATATTATTATTCCAATATATATTAGAGGGTTCAAATTAGAAGTACATTTCTATAGATAGAAGTACCTACCTCACAAGTTATTTTTACAAATAGTGATTGAATACTCGAGGAGCACTTGCGTGTGGAATGACATATCAAAGTCCTTGATTCTTGCTCTCTATTACATTCTCTAAAAAGAAATAGACGTATTTCAAAGGCGAAGCTATATGGAAATGGTGATATTATGATTGAAAATTGCAGCTTCGCGCTCTACTTATATATATATGCCCTATGCACTCTGTATCAAAATATAATCAGAAACAAGCTTCTCATCGAGTATGCAAAGGAAAAAAATAAAAATATATTGGTACACTAGTTGAAAATTTATTCCAAAACTATCGGTCGATAAGTTTACTCCAATAAAAAGGCTTGGGGAGCGGATCGATATATTATCTAATAAGACTGGTTTCATAAAGTGTTTTCCGATAATATCCAAGAAGGGGTTCGAGTACCCAATTTGAAAATAAAGGAATTAGTTATAATTTTAAAAATGAGAGTTTAATTAACACTGACAAAAAATGCTGTGCTCTAGGTCATAATCCAGGAGAGCTTTAAAACAAATCAAATGGAATATTGTTGAGAAGTTTGTCATTTCGTACCAAGCTTAATAAACAAATACTGAGCAGAACGCTCTGGAGAGACAGAGCCTATATAGATCTCAAGAGTTGAATTCGATTGTAACTAACTATATATGTTATATATAAATAACAAGATAAGCGAACACACGAGAAAATATACGAATAACGGGAGATGTAGTGCGAGAGATTGATTACCGAAATGCAAAACGTATTTGTCACATTTAACTTCGATGGATATCTATTCATATTTGCAGGGGTGTAGAGATAAACTTATTGGCACATGTTGAGGTAGAGGTATATCTGTAACACCCAGTGAAACTGAAAACGAGAGAGAGAGTCACTCATGAAAAACATCATTCGTATATGCTGAGTAGTTAATCTGAGTTTAAAAGCTTAAAAAAATTATTTATGAATGTAGAATGTGTATTTACAAGGATTTCAATAGATTTCCCACAACTGTCTCTAAGAAATAATGAAATTGCAAAACTCAATATGTACAAATATTCAATCACGTTGGGTGGTAAATTGGAATATTGACGACATCTATGCCAAAATAAAGAAACTGAAGAAATACATTGAAAGGAATATAGAAGACACAAACGAATGAAGAGGTAGCTGAAATCTTGATTAATTCCCAGATTTTCTGATACCGAGATGAAAATTGAAATAAAATGCATGTAAGTAAATGACTGGATTAAATATACTTTAGGATGTAAATAGACTCGTATGGAAAAACAGTTAAATAATTTCATGATCGACGCCGTTCACTTAAGTGGGATTCTTAACACTCGCAAAATTTAAAAAAAGAGGACAAATTGAGAAAATGATTGTTAAAAACCATATAAAGAAATTATTTGTTGAGCTTAAATGGCAAAAGCGTCCATTACCGATAACGATGTATTATCTCAAATAAAAGCAGCCTATGCAAATTTACACAGATTCGAGAACCACCTTATCCTCTTAAAATCTCTGGATCAGTTCAATTTACACACTTTGAAATGAGAAGTATCGTCTAAGACTCGAAGAAATAACTAACTTTTAATAATACAGGGAAATTAGGACTATTTCCACAATTTAAAATATTAATATATATATATATTATAGTTATATAAATATATATATATATTATATAATATATAAATATATCGTTAATATGGATGATGAAACCCGTTTAATTTCTTTTAAGGATGTACATATTATAACATATTTATTTATGTTTAGATATAGAACATTATAACATCTTTAATATGTTTAAGATATATATAATATAAATATATATATATTATATATCCAAATTTTATAAAGAGAGTATGTTAATAGAATACAGATAGTTTATCATTATATTTATTTTATTTTTCACAATTCATTTGTAATTCTAAGTACATTAAAGCGACGTCTATCCGCGTCATGTTGACTATTACTGGATTTGGAATATGTTTATAAAACTGTACTGTAAATAACATAACATCTGCAAATTTATTCAATTATTATTAATTAAGGATAAATAAAAAATACTGTTATTGTTTATTTATTTTATTAATTACCTTATACTCCAGGAATGGCACGAAAAAAAACATTTTGATTTATTTCACTGAATTTTTTTTCACATTTGATTTTTTGCTATCCAAAAATAAATCATGATTTTTTGCTTTTTTTTTTAATTTTTTGCTTTTTTTATATTATATATTATTTTAATTTATTTTTGAGATATTTAAGTGATTTAATTATAAGATAGAAAATAAAAAATTAGAACAATAACATCATAGCAAGGCTCACCTTGTTCTCCACCTCTTACTATAATCTAAAATGTCTCAACAGATCGTGTTTGCAAACACGTATTTTTATTATTTTCTGAGATGTATTAATAATTATCATTAATTACAATAAGTTGTAAAATATATACTCATTTAGTGATTGATAGTTTATTGTGTCCCATAATAGACCAATAAGCCCTATAATTTTAAGATTTTGAACTCAGATATGGGCCTAGGGTTAAAAATAATACTTAATCGAACTCAAAAAGTTGTTTACAATTAAACCATGTTGCGTGACGCAATTTGTGCCTAAAAAATCCAAAAAATTCAAAATATACCAATAAAATCAAAATTGATTTTTTTCTCAAAAAATCCAAAAAATCCCCAACCCTGCCTTATACAAAGGTAAAAATTTTAAAATTTATTTTTCAGAGAGGGTTAAAGTTAAACGCTATGTCACCTATAGCGTGGGGTCAGGATTTACTCAAGAACCATCGTTCTACGAGGGATGACTGTACATGGTATTTTTATTATACACAAATTAAAGAGCTTTTCCTAAATTTATTAGGCTTTCTCTAATTTATGTACATTTATTTTAGTACTCTTGATTTCTTTAACGAAGAAATTGAAAGTGTTTCACTGGAACTAAACTTCAACCTCATTTTTAATGTTTTGAATAAAGACTTTATGATGCAAGGCTACAAGCAACATGGGTTTGATTAAAGGGTGAGATAAACTTCACCGCTCACAGGGTCTACTGGAACCTCCACTTTCTGTACTCTGTGACCGATGGTGGTGGGGCAGCATCTTACTTGAACTCTTTGATGATAAATAAAAATAGTTAATTGGCCGCCAGATACAAAGTGCATAATTTTATTTATACATTCTAAATTAAAATGCTAGATCCTGTTCCATAATATGAGGGCTAGTGTATATTTTTATAATACTGTAAATTAATATGTATATTGCATACCTAAAATTATGATTGGTAAAATTCTGTAGGCAGTTTTATCCTACCTGACAATTTTATATAATGATAAACTTCAATAAGAAACTTGCAAAACAAATCTGAGATAGAGCAGATATAAAATATTACGTTGATTGAAAGATAAGGTTGTATAACAGGTATTATCTCTGTACAGTTTAAACACTATCCTTCACTCATAACCCTGGTTTTTTAAACACGCATGGGGCATTCCAGTAACTATAACACATATCTAAATACAGAAGAAATAAGTGTTGAGAATAAAAGGAAACCGGATAACCATAGACTCAAGATTTTTAACTCTTAAAAAGGTTCAGAACTAGTGAGCAAAAAGCAGGTCCAAGTGGGCTACAGACTCTCTCAAAGAGAAAAAGGACACCAGAGGGCCAGATTACTGATGTTCTTATGGAAAGGGATTCACCATCCAAACAATAACCACCCAACGTTTCATTCTCACCAGTCACCTCCTCCCTTCATGCAAGCCAAACGTGTCTTTTTTTTTTTCTTTTTGAGAGCGGACCTCACCAACGAAGGGCATATGCCGTCCCTCCAGACAGACAAAACACTGCCCTTCAAGCTATCACGAACTCAATGCAAGTGAACCCGCCTGCACAAGAGCCCGTCATCAAAAATTATTATATTTATACACTATGTCGTGATACTTCCGCCAAACATGTCAACTTAAAAGCCAAACATGTCAATTCAAATAGTGAGCATAGTATGAAATTGTTATTTTTGGTAGGCTTGGCACATTTTAACTTTTTGGTGAGAACACTAAGAAAATTATTAGTCTTTCTGGTAAATCAAACCAGTGTGCAACAATTTTTTATTATGAAAAGTGTAGATAAGGGGAAGGGTTGTTTGCCCATTTGGCTTTAATTATTTTTTTTTTAGATTCAGAAAATTGCTATTAATATGTTATGGTAATTAAATAAACATTCTTAGAGATTAGTTCCAAAGATATTTGAGACGAAACTTTTTATATATTACAAATTAACAGAACACATTTATCACATATTTTTTCATAATTTCAAATTGCCGATTTGAAACACTGTTAATATCACGGAAGAATTTTTTTTGCCCATAATATTTATAATATATATATTTTTATATATATAATATATATATATATATATATATATATATATATATATATATATATATATATATATTATATATAATTAATAATATTATATATATATATATATATTGTGGCGTCGGGTGCCGGAGGCTGCCAGCACCACCGATGAATCCTAAGCAGCCTCCGGGAAGAAGCGGCACTTTATCGTGACAACGCGTCATCTCTTCAACATCTAATATTCTTCTATTGAAGGTGGTTATTCAAGATCAGAACCTAACCCCTTCAAATTGGTGACCCCGGAGTGACACGTGCCACTGGAGTGGCACAACGAACACCAGCAACCAGTAAGCCCACTGCTCTCCCAAGTTGTTCACACGTGGTAAGACATCTCGTGATGGTTGACACTCGCCCAAAGTGCTTCTTCCTGAAGAGTTTGATTTATCACAATCGTTCAACGAGCGTTACATCAATCAACTGCTTATCTCCCACACTGGTCAACCGACCAGCCACTTGATCAACAAATCAACCAACAAGCAAACTGGTCAACCGACCAGCCATTCGATCAACCGAACACCCATCAAATGCGATTCCGATTACCCATCAAATCACTAAACAATCATCAAATCAAGTTTCTTCTGTTGTGCGCTACTCTATTCGGTCATCCTGTACCGCACTTTCAGCTTCTGCAGGTGCAAACCAACTGCACGTAAGAGATAACAGAGTGCTCGAAGCCTCTCAGTGGACTTAATGTGGTGCACACCTAGCTCTCACCTGACCGCTACACGTTACTACGACGTCTTTCCAGCTAGTCCGGAGAGCGGAGTGTGCTCGCGGCATTGTCACTGGGGGAGTTCTGTGGCGTCTGGTGAAGGAGGCTGCCAGAACCACCGATGAATCCTAAGCAACCTCCGGGAAGAAACGCCACTTTATCATGACAACGCTTCATCTCTTCAACATCTAATATTTTTCTATTGAAGGTGGTATTCAGCCAGAACCTGACCCCTTCAAATATCTATATATATATTATATAATTTAGTATATATATATATAATATTTATTATAATATAATATATAATATATATTAATATATATATTATAATATAACTATATATGATATATATATATATATATATATATATATAATATATATATATATTTTAATATATATATATATATATATATATATATATATATATATATTATATATATATAATATATATATATATATATATATATATATATATATATATATATATATATATAATATATATATATATATATATATATATATATATATATACTATATATATATATATATATATATAATATATATATATATATATATATATATATATATATATATATATATAATATATATATATATATATATATATATAATATCTTCTCCTACCTCCAGATTAGGGTGAGTGCGTAGCATACACCGGAACAGAAAAGTAGTAGAAGAATATGATGCAGGTAGAAAAGAAAGCCTTCCTTTTTGCATTTCCCTTTAAACCCTCAGTGAGAAATCATATAGACCCATCTCATTACTATCTACAATATCTAAATTTCTTGAAAGGATAACCCTAAATAGAATCTCCCCTCTTATTACTCTCTCTCTCTCAGCAACACGATTTCAAATAAATAAAAAATTTCACCAGATTGAGGGTAAGGTGCGCAACATACATAGGAAACAGAAAAGTAGTGGAAGAACATAGTAAGAGCTTGTTGCAGTTAGAAAAATCCACCCTATGTTTGCAGGAGACTGCGACGGACTCTCATTGTTGTACCTCGTCAATGTAAGGTTCATCCCTTGGGCCAAGCGGTCCAAAACTATACCCCCTCACAAAACCCCGCCATTCACTCCTATTGTGCACCTTTCTTCACGCCTCTGCCACACTTACATTCGTTTATTGACTCAATCAACTTTTTTTTAGGTTTCCCACCCGGTCGATTTCCAGCACACACCACTATACATTTGCTTTACCAACCGACTATCATCCATCCTTTCCATATGTCCAAACCATCTTAATACACTCGTGTATTCTCTCATTTACATCATTATTCACACCACACAACTCCCTAACACATTCATTTCTCATTTTGCCAATTCTTCTTACACCTAACACACCCCTAACTGATTTTTTCCAGAATTACAGGATTTTGATATCAAAACCAGGGTTGCGGAGTCGGAGTCGGAGTCGCGGAGTCGGGGAGTCGGTAGTTTTGAAGAGGGTGGAGTCGGAGTCGGAGTCGGTAATTTTCAAGAGGGTGGAGTCGGAGTCGGAGTCGGAGTCGGTAATTTTCAAGAGGTCGGAGTCGGAGTCGGAGTCGGTAACTTTCAAGATACAGTTGGAGTCGGAAAATTTTAAACTGACAAAGTTATAAATTGTGACTCTGTGAATGACTTCAATCACTTCATGCAAGTTTATTGACTTTCGACTTGCACATCACAAAATGCAATTGCAAACTTCGGAGATTTTTAACCAGCACCTTATGTTTCAAATTTGGAATATAGTTCTAATATTCAACCTTCAACCTTATACCATCTATATTTATAGATACTGAAGGATAAAGACTCCATGGTACGAAGAGAAATTTCTCTCATTGACAATGATATTATACTAGCTGTTGTTTATATTGGATCTAATCTACAGGGTAAGCTTAACTAAGAACAACAACAAAAAGCTAAATCTGCACTTTGGAATGTGGCCATTTGGTATTAAAGGGTTGCAGGAAGTTCAAGAAGAAAAAGGATACATCTAAACATATTGTAAGTGATGAAACTACAACTATCTCCGATATACCCTCTGAAGTCACCTTCGGAAAGGTCAGAAGATTAGTAATTAACTGTCAGATTGAGAACTTCCCAGCAAAAAGTGTCCAGTAGGAAATTCTGCAGGAACGTACTGGACCAGCGGGAACTATGAAATTTCGCACCTGTTCCCGCTGGATTATTTCCAGCTGGATACTTTGCTGGATCGCACTGGTTGATACCAGCTAGAATTTTCCAGTTAGAAAACCGTACTGGGTCTAGTTGGGAAAAATAATAAAAACCAGTGTGGAAATCCAGTGTGAATTTTCCAGTTATAGATCCCGAAAACCAGTGCGAATTTTCCCGTTATAGATCCAGTGGAACTAGTTCAAAAAATTTCAGTAACAACTTTCCCAGAACAAAAATATTATTATTTATTATTATTATTATTATTATTATTATTATTATTATTATTATTATTATTATTATTATTATTATTATTATTATTATTATTATTATTATTATTATTATTATTAATAATAATAATAATAATAATAATAATAATAATAATAATAATAATAATAAATAATAATAATAATAATAATAATAAATGAATTTAAATGTGTATTTTTCTAATAAAGCCATTGTCGAAATAAAGTGTAATAAAAGATCGAAAACTTTCGCCAAGGCTGGCGATATTTTAACAACGAACGAAATTTTTGTTAAACAGAGTCTGTTGTTGATAGATAGTATACGGTAACGAAGGCAAGGACGGTGTTCGAAATTAAAATTTTGTTAGATAGGAAACCAAATATTATCATAAAAAATGTTTTACTAATTCTGAAGTATGAAATTTGAATATTTAAGAAAATTGTTGAATATATCTATGGGTATATATATATATATTAGTGTTGGCCGAGCACCGGAATTTTGCGTACCGCACCGCACCGCGGTAAGCGCACCACGTACCGCAACAAAATTCATTTTTGTTGCACCGCACCGCGCCTCTATGTTTCAATGAAGCACCACGCACCGCACTCTATGTTTCTAAAAAATGCATCGCGACCGGGTACAACTGGATTGTGTCTTCGCAAAGCAACCGTACCAAAATGAGCCACACCCACTCTCCGTACGGCACCGCACCACACCGCTCCCCACCTGTTTGCATCGGCCAGGGCCTAATATAATATATATATATATATATATATATATATATATATAATATATATATATATATATATATATATATATATATATATATATATATATATATATATATTATTAAATAAAAATTAATAATTAATTAAAATATTTATAATTAAAAAAAAATTTAATAAAAAATATATATATATATATAATATATAGTATATTTAAGAGATGTATCGTATGTCAATTTGTACATCCGCGCGGATACAGAAGGGATTTTAGAAACATTCTGCAGGATATATATATATTACTATATAATTAATATGTATATATATATATATATATATATAATATATATATATATATATATATAATATTATATATTATATATGGTGTGGTGTGTTATGTGTGTGTGTGTGTGTGTGTGTGTGTGTGCGCGCGCGCGTTCTTCATATATGTTATATAGCAATTAGCAACTTCCGTTATTGCCATATACCACTTGATCGATGAATTTTTTTCAAATCAGTTTTGTTAAAAGTTAGACGGCAATAATACGCGGTTTTTGTTTTTTTTTTTAATTTGTGTGTCAATTTATATAATTTAATGTTTAATTAATTTATTATTTACTTTCATAAATTTTAAAGAAGGTAACTACATATAGCTTACATTTAGCTACATGGATCTAATAGGTGTAGGTAATAACAACTATGATATAGGCTACGCTAGTCAATAGCATTACGTACGTAGCCATTTGATAAAAATGCTCAATACAAAAAGTAAATATGCAGTGTTCGGGAGTTCTGTATGAAAAATAAACCTTTAATTTTCAATAATGGTTTTAAAAAATTATTTGAACTTCTGTTTGGTAATAGGGCAGAGGGGCTTCACCCCCGATTTTTATGAAAAACACAGGATATACTAAAAAAAAAATAATAATGAAGAATAAAAACAAAACAAACGTGGCGGTCTCTTTAGGAAAAATTGTTACAGCCTCTTAAAGTTGTTAAAAAACATATATTTTTTTTTTATATATATATATATATATATATATATATATATATATATATATATATATATATATATATATATATATATATATATATATATATATATATATATACTATATATATATATATATATATATATATATATATATATATATATATATATAGGTCAGCCTCTAAAAGCTCAATCCATATCTCAAAAACTTCAATAGCACCGGGAAAAGAATACAATGATGGAAAGCTGGGCCAGAAATTAAGGGAAGAAAATGAAAAAAAAAAAAAAAAAAAAAAAAAATTATATCTCAAAAACAACAATAACAACGAAAAGGAATACATTTTTGGAATCCTCGTAAAATTTGGATAGGAAAATATAAAAAAAAAAAAAAAAAAAAAATTATTTAAAAATTAAAAAAAAAATCCCCCCGGGGAGGGTCCCCGGAACCCCCGCTTTTTGGTATTTGGGTGTCGCAGGGTTCCTCCGCCTCTATAGGGTATGGAAAACGTCCCCCTGTGTTCCGTCGACTCGAGCCCCCTAAATTGCCGTGTAATACCTTTACAAATAATATATGTATATACTATGTCCCAGCACCCCCCCCAAAAAAATAGCCATTTTTTTTCCTAACCAAAATTTTACAAGGATTCCAAAAATGTATTTCATTTCGCTGTAGCTTTTGTAGTTTTCGAGATATGATTTTTTTTATACAGTTCCCTCTGTAAAATTTTGCCAGGATTCCAGCAATGTATTCCTTTTCCCGGTAGCTGTTGTAGTTTTTGAGATATGGATTGTGGCTCTTCTAGAGGCTGGCCATATATATATATATATATATATATATATATATATATATATATATATATATATATATATATATATATATATATATATATATTTTTAATATATATATATATATATATATATATATATATATATATATATATATATATATATATATATATATATATAGCTATATATATATATATATATATATATTAAATCGGCTTAGTATTAGATAGCCTGACAGACAGATTGAGACCAAAAATTTTCTAAGTTCAAAAAAATTTCTAAGTTCAGAAAAGTTAATTAAGTTAGGTTTTTAAGAAAATTGTTTAGTGGCAGGCTTCTGGCATAATTCCAGAAGCTTGCCACTAAAGAATTTTCTTAAAAAACTTAACTTAACTTTTCTGAACTTAGAAATTTTTTTGAACTTAGAAAATTTTTGGTCTCAAAATCTGTCAGGCTATCTAATACTAAGCCTATTAAATCAAAGGATATACTGTAGAAAAATAATAATGAAGTATAAAAAAGACAAAAATAATATAAGTAGGAAAAAAGTTACAGCCTCTCAAAGTTAAAAATTTTCCCATAGGGTTTCTTATAAAAAAAATTAGTGGGCCTCGTGCTCGTTTTAGGGCCCTCCTAGTTCAGGTTATGATAAAATTTGTTAAATATTCATAGATTTTCTGTGTATACCTAACAAAACATATCATAACTTAAAACCAGAGGACCTGAAATGAAACCTAACTTGGATGGATAAAAAATGAAATTTTAACCACTTTGAAAGGCTGTAACTTTTTTCCTAAAGAGTGATAACTTGAAATGGTTGGAGTATGATGATACAACTGGTTAGGATAGAATTGTCATGGGATTGGAAGACATTTATTTTATCATCGGTGTGGCTGTACATTTCTTGCTTCCTTATAACTTGTAGAGTAACATCATGTATTACTAAGGTTGGTGAACTTTAATTCTTTAATTCTGTTTTTCCAAATGTATTTAATCTTCCTCTCTCTAAAGCCCACATCTGCGCTCATCTGAGAGATTTGTGTTAGTCTTGGGTGTGTTTTTTTTAAAATATTTTATTTTCTGCTCCCTCCTTGAAAAGGGCCCAGCCTGTGAGTGGTCGCAATATATATATATATATATATATATATATATATATATATATATATATATATATATATATATATATATATATATATATATATATATATATTAAAAAAGATATATATATATATATATATATATATATATATATATATATATATATATATATATAATATATATATATATATATATATATATATATAGATATATATATATATATATATATATATATATATATATATATATATATATATATATATATATACCATAAAATGGGGGGAAACCGATCAATTTGTAATATTCTTAATATTTTTGTAAATAAAAATAGTTTTCAATTAGAGAAAGTTTTTTTAAGTAGTAAATTGAATATATTTTAATGATATATAAAAATTTAAATAATAACTTACACTTATAAGTCAAAAAAATTTCCCCCATTTGAAAAAAAATTTTTTTTTAAATTGATAAAAAATTCTAAGACCTGGTAAATCTCGTAGAATTAAGATATCAGAATTTCGATTTAGATGCATATTCACAAGTATTTTTAACATTTTCCATATGAATTTTTTTAAATATTAAGCTTATTTTTAAAGTTATTAAGTGGTTTCACTGTCAGGGTAAAACCGGTCAGGGCGCATGGGGGGAAAACTGGTCAAAATACACTTATATAAAAATTTTCATTTATTTTTTTAGTTTTTAATAATATTTTATTTTAGTTTTTATGTATGGTGGACTATAAGACATTTGTTTAATGTTTTCTATAGCTACCTATCTTTCTTTCTCTCTAGTGTAAGGATAAAAAAAAAATGCAAATCAATACTGTATCATTTTTTTAAATGAAATGTGCTTACATATGTAATATAAAGTGCCTTTTTTGTTAGCAAGTGTGAATATTATTTTTATTATTAAAAATAATTAAAATTGATTGTCATAGTTTAAATTATAATATTAAAAATATTTTTTCGTCAACAAGTTCATGTGAAATGTGCGTACATACTGATAATATAAAGTGCCTATTTTGTTAAAAAGTGCAAATATTATTATTATTATTGGAAATTATTAAAATTGATTGTCATAACTTTTTTTTCAATGTTTATTTAGCATAAAATGATGAAAATTAAATTTCAAAATTTTGGAAAAAAATTACCATATGGAAAAATTTAAATAAAATATAAATTACTTGCTTTTACTACCCAAATTAAGTTTATTACACTATTAAGAACTATTTTATATTTAAATATAGTTTGGACAAGCACAAACCTAATAATATTTAAGAAGTTTTTCCCCATGCCAATGACTGGTTTTATACCCCTATTAAATTTTTTTGAAACTTCCATTTTTCAAACAAATTTTAAATATATTTATTTAGACATTTTAATTATTTTCATTATTCTATAACATTAAGGAAGGTTTAAATTTATGAATAAACTATTAAATATAGATGCCACTTCATATTTTGATTTTTCAAGATTCATTAAAAAAAAAGGCCAATTTTGACCAGTTTTTCCCCATTTTATGTTATATATATATGGTAAATATCTAGTATTTGATCTCAATATTTTCTAAAAAAAATTTCTAAGTTCAAAAAAATTTCTTTCAGAAAAGTTAAGTTTTTTAAGAAAATTGTTTAGTGGCAAGCTTCTGGCATAATTCCAGAAGTTTGCCACTAAAGAATTTTCTTAAAAAATTAATTTTATAAAAAATATTTATATAAAATAATATATATATATATATATATATATATATATATATATATATATATATATATATATATATATATATATATATATATATATATATATATATATATATATATATATATATAGAGATGTTTTTTTTTTTTTTTAATCTGGAGCCTAATGCTGGAGTTTTATGATTTGTATATTATAATTATATATATTATCATGATTTTCATTATTATTTGTCATTTCATTGTTTAGTTATATCAAACCCTTAAAAAATAAGAATGTTACTAATCAGTGATATTATATTGCAGAAGAACTGTGAAATAATTGTAATTAATCTGTCATATTTTTCATAAAATTAGTTTCATTAACTTAGTAAATGTGAATTATAGTAACGAGAGTTTAGAAAGATTTTGTTATATTTCCAACTGTCGAAGAACTTACCAAATCAGTGAAGTGGAATTCGTGTAAACATTGTTGTTGTCACTCAGTTGAAAACATCTTATCGTCACAGGTGTGTTGTAAATCTGTAAAGGAAAAGAATTAATTTAATATAATTTAATGTAAAGTGTTCAGATAGTTGATGCAAGTAATTCATATTTAAAGATGTAATTATTAATAGAATATGGGAAATACTTACACAGTCATAATAATATTTTGCAGACTTCTTGTTCTGACAAACCAGAAGAGTCTCTAACATCACATCAAACATAGAAGAACCAACAGAAGAGATAGTTCCTCTCGTGGATGTTATATAATACAAAAGGGTATGTTTAAAACCTAATTTAAATAAAAGATTGATTAAAACTAGATAAAAATTACTGTAACTAAAAATATTTAATTTTAATAGGGAACTGTTCTTGGGCTGATGACCAGCCTTGAAAACTAATTTATATTCTCGGGATTGAACTAATTTCCGGCTGAAAATTGAGTTTGAAGAAGAACTGACGTTGGGCTGACACCCAACAGTGGGCTAAGACCCAATTCTAACACTGAAACTAAATTACAAACTTACTTTGAAATTTACCTGATATTGAAACACGGTCATATGAAAACCATACCAATATAGAAGCCTTCGTCATTTTAGATTGTCACTTATATCATCAAACTTGGAAACTTACATACATTTTACACTTCAGCATACCTGAAAAAGAGATAAATAGATTATTCTGCATGAGAACTTCTACAAGGACGAATAAATATAGAACTTACTGAAAATAGCCGAAGTATTCATTTGGAAGCAGGATATATATATCAAAGTTAAGTATAGTGAATGTTGAGTGTAATTCACAAACACGACACCACACTTTGCTCGGTGTCAAATTAATTCCTGGTTTGTTACACTTGTTCATAGTTGTGGGTCATACGGCATTTCAGCTGTGGGATTAATTTCTTAATATTCTTATTACGAACCAGCTAATACCCAGTATTTACATCTTATTCTTAAATAGGGACCAGTTCCTTAAACCTTTTTCACAGTAAAGTTATTGTTATAATAATCTTTTCCTTATCCCGGAGTTTATTTTCTTTATTATTAATATTTATTATTTTTATATTAAATCATTAAAAATATTCTGATCTACCTGAACTACTGTAAACTATTTAAGAGAGTATTAAGAGAGTAAAACAAAGAGATCTTGTTGAGTTGGCGTCTTGGATGAATTTTACACCCCTGAGGTTACGTGGCTACTCGCACTAATCCTCAGGTCCAGCGAACATACCCAACGTTAGATTAATTTCGAATGTCTCGCTATCCGACGTTGTAGTTGTACTCAAGTTGAAGTTTGTTCATCATCCATCAGGAACACAAATTAACTCATTGAAGGTAGTTATAAACTGTTATTGTTCATTTATTGAATTTTTTCATAATCATTTTTCTTCAAATATATATTGAGGGGAATAACGCAATTCCGTGGACGTTACTTCCCCTTACATATATATATATATATATATATATATATATGCCAGCCTCCCGAAAGCATCATGCATGTAACTAAAAACCTATAACAGCTACAGGAAAATAAATAACATTTTTGATTTCAGCAAGCAATTTCATCAATGAAACTTAAAAAAAATTATTTTATTCTAATAGTTATTAATAACACCTTAAATATAGTATCATCTTAGGTCTTGCAGCGTACACTCTCAGTAACCTTCCATTTCTGCAGTAGTACGAGAGCAAGAGTTATCAAATATTGTTTTTATTATGCTCTGCAGAAAATGTTAATTTTTTTTTTGTTTCCTTTAGGGGTTTGAGCCGACGGTGGGACAGAGGGGGACGAAGTCCCCTCCGTCGTCCCCCGGTTTGTGGTTGGGGTTTACCCTTGGGGTATCTTTTAGTTAAAAAAAAAGAAAAATCGACATTTGGAAACTTTGACGCTCCCTCGGAGCGCTAGAGCTCCTTCGTTCTTCACAAAAAACTATCATTATCATACAGTTTTCCAACATTTTTAAAAATTTTAAATTTTTCAAAAGCGTTATTTTTTTTTTAATTTCAAGGATAAAAATGTCTCCTGATTAATAAAATTTTATTTATTTATTTATTTTCCTGTAGCTGTTATAGTTTTTTAGTTACACATGTTGCTTTCTGGAGGCTGACTACATATATATATATATATATATATATATATATATATATATATATATATATATATATATATATATATATATATATATATATATATATATATATATATACACACAGGGACTGATAAATTTTTTTGGATACTGTATCAAGTATTGATTATATTATAAATTTTTTCTTATACATTTGTAGTAAAATGCATTAAGAGATACCGATACCCGATACATTTAGGAATTGTCTAAGCGATTGCGATAACCGATTCAAATGTATCAATCGGTATAATATATGTCACTGATACATGTATCTAGAAACTGCAAATATATATATATATATATATATATATATATATATATATATATATATATATATATATATATATATATATATATATATATATATATATATATATATATATATATATATATATATATATATATATATATATATATAAAACAGGTCTCTTTAATTGTTTACATGTACGTAGTTATTATAAAAATGAAACCATACTATGGATTTATACAGTTTCTCAAGTACAAAACAAAGAAAATTGTCCCAATTTCAGATATTAAAAACTTCCAACCACCTCCATGACAGATTTTAATAGACAAAAAATCTACAAAATAATGTGGCCTCAAGAAGATGACTATGAAAATATGGAAAGCTACGAGAGAACTGCGAACGATGCAACAGTGTTACAACTACGAGGTTAGTTTCTTTATTAGTAATATAATAAGATTTTAAATATTAATTAACCTTGATAAATATTAGCATGGGTTCCTCTAATGCAACATTTTTCCATGTACAAAGGATTCTTTCCAGATTGATAGGAGGATGGTTGCTGCTCCAACACATATATGAGAATCTCCCTCAGAAACAGAAAATACGTTCATTCCTCATTTTTTCAATTCTTCTCACACCTAACACGCCCCAAAGATTGTCCATCTGAACACATTGTACTTTAGATCTATACCTCTTATTCCAAACCATAGCATCACTACTATACATTAACACAGGTAACAACATACTCTCATTCACCCTAGCACACTCAAGATTTAGTCCCTTTACATCCACTACGGTTTAATTGCACCAACCACCTCCCTGCCATTCACAACTTACTACACTGCATCATTCGTTCCCTTTTCATCCAACATATATCCTAAATATTTAAACTCAGACATATTTTCTAGCTGCTCACCAACTAACATAACTTCACACCGAGGAATGTCCTCATTCACAACCATAACCTTAGTCTTATTTGTGTTTACTTTCAAACCCCTCCTTTTACACACCCTGCCAAATCTCTACCAATCCTCTCAAACTCTCTTCAGATTCACCACTCAAAACCAAATCATCCGCATACAGTAGGTAGAGTGCCCTCCACCCTCCATCATTCTAACACCATCCCCTGCCACCCCCACTTCTAATTCTTTCATAACCACATACATATATATATATATATATATATATATATATATATATATATATATATATATATATATATATATATATATATATATATATATATATATATATATATATATATATATATATATATATATATATATATATATATATATATATATATATAGAATTTTCTTCCCCCTTGAGGTAAAAAAAAAAAATAAAGATGGAATTTGATTTTAATGAACACAAGAATGTTTTTTTTAACTAAATTTAACACCAAGTAATGAATAATTTTTAATAAATTCAGCCTAGCTTTCGTGGTCGTACGCGAACCCACTTATAAACTACGCGAAGATTATAGTTACTTCCATTCTCTCTCTCTCTCATATATATATATATATATATATATATATATATATATATATATATATATATATATATATATATATATATATATATATATATATATATATATATATATATATATATATATATATATATATATATAGGTAATTATGTTTGGCTCGATAGATTTTCCTGATTTACTATTCAGGAAAACTTGTCAAAGAAAAGACCATGAGAAATCTGTGGACCAATAATGAACTGTTGGGGAGGAATTTTTCTGGAAAAGCTCCAAAGAACAGCGCAGACGCAAGAAAGGAGCTTATTCTGGAGTAATTAGTTGCCATTAAAGGTAAATCGGCATTACTCAAGTGTGTGTTATATGCTGTGCTTACTGTTATACAATATTCTTTATGAAACAAACTTCACTCCTTTATTTTTACTCCCTAGAAGCATTTTCCAAGAGGCTCGAAAATGTATTCAAGCAAGAGCATGATCGCTGTACAGCTGAAAAAAAATGAACAAATTTATTACAGAAAATTTGTGTTTCCAGAAGATTAAAGGCAAGGAGTTCCTTATCGTACGATGCAGTAAACCAGGTGCGTAAATTTCCTTTTATTTTTTAGTAAAACAAATTAAAAAATATTGCAATATTTTCACTTAAGTTAAATGTGTTGCTTAAAATTTGAAAGCTATGGTATATCAGATGTGAAAATAGAAAGTGCTTACAATTAAACATCTCATATTCTTTATTTGTTATTGTGTTTAATTACAGTTATTTTTTTACTTTTCTAACGAAAAAAACACGATAAACGATTTTCTGATCAATATATATATATATATATATATATATATATATATATATATATATATATATATATATATATATATATATATATATATATATATATATATATATATATATATATATATATATATATATATATATATATATATATATATATATATCATCTACCTTTTTTCTCCAAGACTGGGGTTAAGGCACGTGACATCCACCGGAAACAGAAAAGTAGTAGAAGAATATGACAAGCCGAAAAAAAAGCCCAGCCTTACCGCCCCCTCTGT
>JABUQX010080396.1:37500-42500 GCA_015478945.1 Trachelipus rathkii
TTTATACCCCCAGCAAGAACTCGTCGCCGTCAGAAAATCCACTGTGAGGCTTCATGGGGCCGCGACGGACCTTCACTGTGGTATCTCGTCAATGTAAGGTTCATTCCTTGGACCGAGTTGGTCCCAGACATGCCCTCTTACAAAACCCCGCCATTCACTCTTGTTATGCACCATTCTTCTCGCCTCTGCCAAACTCGCATTCCTCTTCATTAGACATTCATTCCATCACCATCCCCTCAATAAACTTTTATTGGTGAGAATGCTTTGCATTCATAAAAATAATCCACCGTAGGTTTTCATAACAACGCAACAGGCATTCACTGTGGTTCATCCACTAGGCGATGGCCAAGACCATACACCTTCACAAAAGTAACAATCCTCTTGTTTCAATCACATTCACATTCCATTCTTTCTGACAATATTTCACTAAATCAATCAACCTTTTCTTCAGTCTTCCAACCAGTCGATTTGTTATTCATTCAACACTATGCATTGGCTTAGCCAGCCAGCCAACCTCCATTCACTCTTTCCTCATGATCAAATCATGTTAATAAACTTCTATTTATTCTCTCATTTTCCTCCTCCTTCACATCACACAACTTCCTTATAACTTTTCTTTTTTTTATCAGTTCTTTTTACACCTATATAATACGCCCATGAGGTTAACCATTTGCACTGCTAGCACCCTAGATCTATACTTCGGATTCGACACCAAAGTTACACTACCGTACAATAACAGCCGCACCAAAATACCTTCATGCAGAACTCTATTGCATTCAAAACACTCCTTTTGCATTTACCAAGAATCTAATTGCACCACCCACCATCCAGCCACTTTCTTATACCACATTCTGCATCATCCGTGCCCTTATCATCCAACATTTATCCCAAATATTTAATTCACATCCTTGTTCCAATTGTTCATCATCCAACATAATATGATACGAAGTGTTCCCATCACTCACCTCCATCACCTTATTCTTCTCCACATTTACTTTCATATACCTCTCTGTTTACACACCCTGCCAAATCCCTTAAACAATCTTTTCAAGCTTTCTTCTGATTCGCTGCACAAAACCAAATCATCAGCATTCTTACAATAGACAAGGTATCCTCGACTCGCTTTCTCTACCACACTCTCACAATCGTAATTTCCAGTGGTGCGAACTAGGATTTATCCTTCATAACCAGTATGATATTGGTTTATTTCTAGGGTATCCAGTTGCACTTTGAACCATTTCCTATACAAAATCCATTCGTAATTTTCAAAAGGGTCGACGAACTTGAAACTACTAGCTCACCATAATCAGTGCGAACCAGCAATATTTCCAAATACGAATCCCTGCTGATATATATATATATATATAGTATTATATATATATATATATATAATATTATATATAGTAGTATATATATATATTGGGTATTATTGATATATATATATATATTATATATATATATATAATATATATATAGTTTTATTATATATTAGTATGATATATATATATATTATATATTGGATATTATATATATATAGTATATTAATATATGTAGGTATATATATATATTTATTATTATATATATAATATATAATATTTGATAGTATATAATATATATATATATATATATATATATATAATATATAATTATATATATATATATATATATTAGATACGAGCGGGATTACGTACCAGAAATTGCGGGTTTGTACTGGTTATGGTTAGTTTTAATTAATTAAGTTTCATCGACTCCTTTACTGAAAATACGAACTGGAATTTCGTATTATAGGAATGTTCACAAGTACAACTGGAAGTCCCTGGAATATAAAGCAATTTCATATCTGGTTATGCTGGAATATTCCAGTATGACGCCAAACTGGTGACCAGTGCTTGGATTAAGGTAAGAAATCGACTGGATCCAAGCCTGGAATGATGCGGGTCCGTACTGTTCTGCTAGATTAATTCCCAGGATGACCAGCTGGAAAAATTACGACTGGTAACGAGTGCAGGAATAGGTAAGGAATTCAACTGGATCCAGCTGGAAATAATGCGGGTTCGTACTGGTTCTGCTAGATAATTCCAGGATGACCCAGCTGGAAAATTACGACTGGAAATAGTGTAGGAAAAGGTAAGAAATTCGACTGGATCCAGCTGGAAATAATGCGGGTTCGTACTGGTTCTGCTGGATAATCCCAGTACGACCCAGCTGGAAAATTACGACTGGATTTGAAAAAAACTGATCTTAAAACACAACAAGGTCCAGTGCGAAATTGAACTGGTTCCCACTGGAAAACATTGCACTGGTCCAGCTGGATCCCGTTGGGAAAATGGTGCTGGAACCAGTAAGAAAATTTTTGCTGGAGATATGTAAAAATTTTGATAATTGATTAATAAAAAAAAATCGTTATATAATGAAATTAATTTTATATTACAATATTAATAAGTGAATTTTCATATATAACAGATTTTTTATAAAGCTTGTAAAAGAAATATTGTCCAACAACAAGTTGCAACTGATTTTTAGTTTCTATGATTTCCCGAGATTTATAAAGTTTTCGAGGTAAAACTACTTTTTGGGAAATTTTTAAAACTTAAAAAATTAAAATAATATTTGACACTAATATTAATTTTCTTAACACTTATCTATATATTACTTTGCACCAGAACCGAAGCACGAGTAATCAGTAAATTAAATTTTATGTACGAAATTCCACTGAATATATTATCTAAGAATCAAAGAGAGAAAATTGGATTACATTTTTGAGGGTAAGAGTGTGGGTTCTCTGCTCTCAGTAGATGAGGTGAGAGTCTGTGAAAGCGATCATCATGTGTGCCGATTGAAGATACCATCTGTCAAGTCGAAGGGGTTTAAAACGATCGCAACGAAGACATATCCGTCCGTCCATAAGGAAGTTGGTATCTATATAGCATCGGATCCATCCCATGTAAAGAACGTCTTTAATTTGCCAGAGATAAGGTGCTTTCCAGAGTCTTCGATGCACTCGACTTCAAAAAGACATGGGAAACAGGTTTAAAGTTTTTCCGGCAAAATGTTATGAGCTTGATGTTGAATCTTCTCTGGTGCCAGTTTGTGGGAAGTATGAATCAACAAAGAGATACATCTTGAATGAAGATAAATGTACTATTGTGATTAATGTGGTATGAGGGTTCTCCATTGCCTAAACATATCACGTGTGAATAGGTTGAAATTAATTCCTCTCCATTCTTTTGCATCAAGAAAAAACCAATACATATATAGTAGCAGTGGTATGTGGTCCTCCATTGTATTGTACGTACTACCATATATATACTGATGGTGATTCACTTCAGGTTATCCACCTATATATATTATAGTATATATATATATATATATATATATATATATATATATTATATATAATATTATATATATATATATATAATATATATATATATATATATATTATATATATATATATATATTATATATATATTATATATATATATATATTAATTTAATATATTAGTATATATATATTATATATATATATATATATAGTATATATATATATATATATATATATATATTATATATATATATTTATATATAATATATAAAAACATCTTTTATCTATAATAATATATATATATATATATATATATATATATATATATATATATATATTAATTTTATATATATATACACTAATATATATATATATATTTATATTCCCTCATTTATAAATATATAAATAATTTTCTAGCATCTAAATTTAATCAAAATACCCCGACACTTACAGCCCCAAAACTTAAGCTTTACCTACCCTTACCGTACTATGAACATATTCACACGAAATTGCGCAAGGACCTCACTTACATATTACAAAATTTCTTCCCTCAACTAAACATTATGTTATCTTTTAACTCCTCCTTCAAAATAGCCTCTTTTTGCCACCACAAGGAGGGAACACCTTCTGTACTTCGTTCATCTCTTGTATATAAATTTCTATGTGACGACTGTAACGCCGTCTATGTTGGCAGTACTAGCCGCCAACTCGTTGTAAGAATGGACGAACACAGGGGTGTCTCTTCCCGAACTAACTTGCCTCTTAATTCACCTTCACATTCTGCAATAAGAGACCATTCACACTCTAAAGATCACACCTTTAACTACACCAATTTTTCAATATTGTCCCAAACAAAATCAACAACCAACTTGCATATTTTAGAAGCATTGTACATAGCCAACACCAAACCGTCTTTGAATAATGATAGTGGCCCGTTCAAGTTGCTTCTCCTTTAACCATCCAAGAGTTGACACGTTACTAGAACTCCGTTTTTGCTACCTTAAGATGTGTTTAATAGTAAGTATTGCCTGCTGGCTCTTTGATACCTGAATTTTCAATTTGTTAAAGTTACCCATATATTTAAATTTAAGAAAGTTTTTTAGATTTTAATGTATTTAAATGTAAATGTGAGCTGAACATTGTCCTGTCTATAGTTCTATTTCATGATCGTTTTATTTATAAGCTTTTGATTACCATCTTTGTATATTAAAGTTTTATATCTTAGATCTTTGTATTGATTAAGTCGAACGGGACATCATTTTTATAGAGTGTGATGAAGAATTATTATTATTTCAAATACATTTTTAAAATGATAAATTTCCTATTGTTAAAAGTCGAATAAGGAATTTGCAAATTTTATTTTGTCGAAAGGCCGCTGGGCTGCTTTTTATCCAAATTAAAATTCCCGAACGAATTAGAAGCTGGAGTGAAAAGTATGATATAATATATATATATGATATATATATATATATATATAAAATATAGTTATATATTAATTATTAATATAATTAATATTATATTTATATATATATATATATAATATATATAATATAAAGTATATATATATATATATATTTGGATAATATTATATATAGTATTATTATGTATGTGTGTGTGTTGTGTGTGTGTGTGTGTGTGTGTGTGTGTGTGTTGTGTATGATATAGACTATGGTAT
>JABUQX010080396.1:47500-52348 GCA_015478945.1 Trachelipus rathkii
AGAGAGAGAGAGAGAGAGAGAAGAGAGAGAGAGAGAATCGAAAGAAAGTACTGTATGTTGCATAATATACGAATCATAATCAATTAGGTCCTTTACATTATGACCAGCTAAGTGTACCAAATGATTTTCTTTCTATGGTACATTTAATCAATCTATATTTTCATATTAAAAAATTCAGAGTGGGAATCCGACAGTTACTCTTTTTGAAGTAGAAGAGTGTCATGATAACTGTTTAAATTTCCCATATACGGTATATATTATATATTTATATTATATATATATATTATTATAATATATATATATATATTATAAATATATAAATATAATATATAATATATTTAATAATATATATATATATATATATATATATATATATATATATATATATATTTAAAATATTATATTAATATATATATATATATAGTAATTATATATATATATATATAGTAGGTATATATATATTATAGTATATATATTATTATAATATATATTATATATAAATTTTAGTTTTTACTATTTTTTCATTAATATTCAAAAGTTAAAAACCAAACCTTGCACGCACATTTCATTGCAATTGTGGGGTTATAAGATATGTTTTGCCGTTCCATCTGTTGCTTTTAATAGTCAATAACGAATATTGTTTATTTTCCTTAATAGCAACAATATCTATCCATGTATAGATTAAAACATCAAATGTAAAAAAACTGTGTATTGCTCTTTAATAATAATATAAAATTTACAAAAAAGAAAAAGAATGTGACAAAAAAATAAGTGTATATTATATTAATGTTAATATAACAACATCTGATATAATAAATAAATAATAAAATAATTAATAATAATAAATATAGATTTATAATAGGCAATGAAAAATAAGTTTTTTTTTTCTTTGTAGTGGGTGTACAAGACCCACCAAGGCACATAAGGGACGGCCACGACAGGTTAGAAATTCAGCTCTATTTGGGTGGATCTAACAATAATTCTTTTTACTGGCATGGTCTAAGAAATATATATTTAAAATATTTATCACAGAGTAAATCAAGTGTCCTGAACGTAAGGAGAAATTGGAGGTAAGTTGTTTGAGGGTGTGAATGAGTTCCAACAAGTTATGGGATATCCTTTTAGAAGGTGTTATTGTGATCCAAATAGTGTAGGAAATAGTGCCAAGAAATGTGAAGTCTAGTGGAGGATAATCGATTGAGATATGGTGAACAGATTTCGGGTATGGCGCGGCAAATATTTGTTAGGCGGGGGAGGATCGTGACATGGTGATGGCATGCGGAGGCGTGTGAGAAATCACCTCCTGCAAGCAAAATTTCGACGGTGAGAGGTAAAGACCACTCGAAAAAAGTATTTTATGTTTCTAAGTTTAGCCCCTCTCAGATCATTCGCAGTCAGGAGTGTATCAAGAAAAAGCTATTGGAAGAAGGAGAAGACCGCTTCGGCCTCTCTGTTAGCGTTCCATTGGCAGCTACTCCTAGGTGAAAGGGTGTCCAACAGGAGTGCAATTCGTTTCTTAGAGCGTGAAGGCAGCCGTACAGAAAATTGTTGTACGGGGGGAACCATGTGGTTTTTGTTTAAAAATCATGGGAGCACTGAAGAGATCCAAACAATATGGATATAGTGATGTTCTTGTAACATGATGGAATTAAATTCAACTAAGAACAGTCATTATAAGCTATTGAAACGTGAGGGGGATGGAATGGGCGATATGTTGTGATTAGGGTAAATAATATAGCAGATTCGCCCACTTCTTTGCCATTTTAGAACCGTCGGTAAACTCTGGATGGATCCCCCGTGAGACCTGCAGAATGAGGCCAGACTGATGTCTTTAATGTGGCGGCGGGGTGGCCTGGATATTTATTAATAATAACATAACAATAATAATAATAACAACAAACAAGAGCAATAACAATTTTAATAACAACAACAACAACAACAACAATACACAAGACCAACCATCCCAACAACTACACCACAAAACTAATTCTTCAACAATAATAATGAAATAATTATAGAAATAATAATAATAATAATAATAATAATAATAATAATAATATAATAATAATAATTAATAATAATAATAATAATTATAATATTAATAATAATAATAATAATTAATTTATTATAATAATAATATAATAATAAATATAACTGTGATGTTTACAAATTACTATAACACCGATGCAATTGATATTGAGCCGAAAATTAATTTGTCATGTAAATCATTGATTCACTTGTTTGGAGATGCTTGGTTATTCGATCCCCATGCGAATCTATTGAAAAGGCTGTGAGTGTAGTGAGTGTAAGTGTAGAGTGGTGTGTCCAATGCATATGATTATTTTGGATGCGTATTTTGTGTAAATGTTTGGGAAATATTTTTACTTTATTTAAAGGAGTTGCGGCAGTTGAAGAAAGATTTAAGTATTTGAGTTTGGGTTTGTTGTGACAGTGTATGTGTGTGTGATCGTGTCTTTAACCTTATTTGCACACAAATACACACGCATATATTATATATGTATTAATTATTAAAATTTAATAATGTTTACACATTTAGAACGTATAAAGACATTTGTATCAAAATATAATTTTTTTTAACCACCTTATGTAAAAAATAGTATATTATATGGTGAAATTGGTTTAAAAAAAACTGAGCACAAACTCATATCTCAAAGCTACAATAGATATCAGGGAAAAGGAATACATTGTTGGAATCCTGTTAACTATTTTTAGTGCGGGAAAAAAAAAAATCTCAAAAACTACAATGGCTACAGCGAAAAAGAATACATTTTTGGAACCTGGTAAAATTTTACCATTGGGAAAAGTGTTAATGTGTAAAATAATGGAAAAAAAGTTAATAGAAGTAAAAATTATTGCTAATTTAGATTATGGAGTTGATATATTGGGTATTAGACGGTAGCCTGATTTTAGTTGTTAGACCGGGTCGTTTTAAGATTGGTTACTGGAGTACGTTGGTAAAATAATATGACTTTCTATTAAATTTTACTCTGTTTTTTTTTTAGACTAAAAAGAGATACCCCAAGGGTATTAGCCGGCACCGATGGCAGGGAGTCGGGTCTCTCGGCGCTTCCTGGGGAACTCGGAGTCAGGACGTTAATTGCCCTGCCCCTCCGAGGGAGGGTTCCTTCCGGGAACCGGCCCCGCTCTTTTTTGTTGGGTAATGGTCTGGGTATTGCGGGGATTAGTTAGCTCCGAACCAACCCTACGCATTATGGCAAACAAACGTCCCCCCCTGGTGTTCGCCGGCGGATTTCGCCGCCTATATTGCCGTGTAATACCTTTTTACAAATATATATATATAGTATATATATATATATATTTTATATATAATATATTTTATTATATAATATTATATATTATATATATAGTATATATATATATATATGATGTAATATATATTATATATAATAACTATGTCCCCTGCTACTAAAAAAAAAAAGCACAATAATTTATTTTATTTATTTATTTATTTTAATTTTTTACATTTGCCTAACTAAAATTGTTACAAGGATCCAAAAATGTTTATTCCTTTTCGCTGTAGCTATTGGAGTTTTTGAGATATGATTTTTTTTTTGGTTTTGCATTTTCCGCACTAAAAATGTTACCAGGAATCCAACAATGTATTCCTTTTCCCGTGTATCTATGTATTTTTTGAGGATATGGAGTTGAGTTTTAAACCAAAAAGTTTGTAAGTTTAACCAATTAAAAACCTATATAGATAGTATATTATAATATATTATATTTAAAAAAATAAAAATATAGTTTACTTATTATGATATTAGTAAGGTATATATATATATTATTGATATATATATATATTATTTATATATTAAATAAATTATATATATGATTGATATATATATATTATATATACTATTATATATATAATATATTATATTATATATATTATAGTAATAGTATAATATAATATATATATGTTATATTATATAGTATAATTATATATATATTTATATATGTGTTATATTAATATATAGTATTGGAGTCTGAGCTGTCAGTTGTTGTCGTCGCGTGTACTGCGCGGTGTTGGTGTTAAATATATATTATTATTATATTATATATTTATTATATAGTTATAATAGTAGGTTAGTAATATTAATATATATTATGATGTTTTGTATTATATATATGTAATGTGAATTATATAGTTATATATAATATAATGTATATATATATATTATATTAATAGTAGTATATGTATTATGGTATTATATGTTTTATATAGGTATATGGTATATGATTTCACAAAATTTTGGGGTCGACTTTGTTAGCCGCAGAAATAATAGATTATATTAAGAAGTTTTTTGGAAATGAATGGAGAACAGAATATTTTGCATTTTGCTATCGGAAATAATAATTTTTTTGAGAAAACAAAATTTAAATTTTTATTTGAGAACTTGATCGGAATTTCATTATTGCGTCCTAGTCCAAAGTATCTCCTATATAATTCGCTTCCAAAGCCACAATTAGCTTATCTTAAAACCTCCATGATCTATGTGAACAGATGATCTTGTAGCTTTTTCTGCTTTCTTGTTCTTCTACTGCTTGTTGTTGTTATCTTCTGATTTTCTTCTCTTTCTTCTGTTTGGTTATCGCCTATCTCTAATCCGTTCCCCAGAGTCCTGAATCATACACACACCACACACTACAATGCACAGCACACACGATTCATCGACAGCACACAAGTCAGCACACATGGGATCATATATAGTTAGTTGAATATATATATGGTTAGGTTTTGTAGTATTGTTAGTAGTATTGATATTGTTATTAGGGTGATGATGGGTATAGTATTATATGATATATATA
>JABUQX010080397.1:2500-15000 GCA_015478945.1 Trachelipus rathkii
TGTATATATAATATATACTCTTAACTTTATATTTATTCATAATATATTATTATATCTTTATAATATATGTAATATAGATATATAAAGACAGATATAGATATATAAGATGCTGCCATATATATATAGGCCACACCTTCTACTTTTATATATATATATATAATACAGACAGTTCAAGGAGAATAGTAAAGAATATAGGAGGTGATAGTATGGGCTCTTGTGAGTATAAATGGTTTAATAGACATATGTCCAACTCTCAAAGGGTGTGGGGATACAGCTGTTTGAATATAGCACATACATAAACGTATGGGGGCTGTTAATAAAAAACTACAGGCCTATTGATTACATTTATTGAGTATCTGCATGATCTCAGTTGCAGGATTATACATTACATCAGGTTAAAGTAATTGTTCAAAGGTTCCACCCCCGGCCTCCATACACTTTCCAACTCTCCTGCCAATTGTACGTGTAGCGTTACGAATTTTATGTCGATCTTGTTTTATGATGGCCCCAATATTCATAATGCGAGCGACCAATTCCTCTCTTGTGTTTACCTGTATCTTATAAACCTCTGTTTTCATCCATCCCCAGAGACAATAATCTAAAGGTGTAAGGTCTGGGGACCTTGGGGGCCATTGTACGGGACCACTGCGGCCTATCCATCGATCAGGGAATATTGTATTTAGATACTGTGTTACCTGACGAGTAGCATGTGCTGGGGCTCCGTCGTGCTGGAAGAACATACGCATCCTTGTAGCCAAAGGAACATCATCCAATAATGGTGGAAACACGTTTTGCAAGAAGTCTGCATACATGGCACCTGTAAGCCGGTTCGGCAATACAACAGGCCCAATCAACACATTATCGATGACACCGCACCACACATTAACACTAAAACGATACTGAAAATTCGAATCCACAATGGTATGTGGATTTTCCTCTGACCACCTATGTGCGTTATGGGTGTTGTTGATCCCGTTACGAGTAAAGGTAGCTTCATCGGTGAATAATATGAATGGTATTAATGCGCGGTTAGCATTTACCCAACGACAAAACTCCAAACGTTTGACGTAATCTCCTGCTTCAAGGTGTTGCACGCGCTGTAGATGATAAGGATACAAGCCATGCTGACGCAATGTTCTCCATACTCGTGTTTGTGGAATACCGACCCTTGTAGAAATTCTCCGTGTGCTTGTTGCGGGGCTTTGTTCTACCACCTGAAGAATGTTTTCTACGTCATCCACATTTTGTTCATCGCCACGTTCAGAGGAAATATGCCTGCTGGGTACTGCCCCTGTCTCACGAAGCTTACTATAAGCACAGGTAAACACTCTTGAATCCGGCACACGACGGCGAGGAAACCGTCTACGGTATTCCCTACAAGCAGCAAGGGCATTCCCATCGCAAAAACCGTACACAAATATCATGTCGGCATATTCCTCGTGCGTATAGACATGCGGCATTGTTAGAAACACTTGTAACACCATTGACAGCCAGGGTACAACTGGCGTCGTACGGACAATTCAATAAAATTCAAGGACATTGTAATGTTTATTACGTATAACGTAAACCGTATGTATGAACATACATATTTTGGGGTAAAGGCTTAATAAGGTAACCTTTTTCATAGATGGTAAAATTAACGTTCCCTATAACTAAAACGACTGTATCTCTACACACATTCAAAATAGGACAGATGTTACAGACAACATTGTTACACCGATTACTCCAACATTATTCCACATAGTGCCATACTTAGTATATATATATATATATCTACATGTACGTATACTTTTTATACCATATAGACACTATAAACAGGCGTTTAAAATTGTTTTTATAACTATAAAGGATATATACATATATATATTAGTGATAGGACGATTCTAAATTTTCAGCCACGTGCCGTTCAAGTACCGATGCCGAGTCAAAAGTGCCGATTCGATTTCCGATTCCGATTCCAATTCTTTATATATATATATATATATATATATAATATATATATATATATATATATATATATATATATATTATATGTATGTATATATAGCATATATAATATATATATATATTAATATATATATAATATATATATATATATATATATATATATATATATATATATATGTAATAATAATAATATAATATAATAATATGTAACAATAATAATAATATATATATGTTTATATATGTATATTGTATATATATATGCTCTAATAATATAATATAATGTAATAATATATAATATATATATTTGCATGGCGTGGGCGCAAAATAATAATATCTATTAACTTAATATGTATAATAATAATAATATGCTTAATATGTCTCATATTTATGTCAGTGTATTGTGTATATATATGTAATATATAATATATAATATATATGTATATATACAACTGTCACAGTCAACCAATAATATATATATATATATATATATATATATATATATAATATATATATATATATATATATATGCCTAATTTTCAACTAAATCAACTAATTTTTAGATATTTCCTACCATATAAATTAATGTTAGAGAATTCTCTTATATTTTGTCTTTGCTAAAGAAATAATTAGTTAATTACCTTTTATTTATTTAATAACCACTGAAAAATAATAACAATATTTAAAAATCTTACAATAAATGAACAATTTTGTCATTTTTTGTTTAAAAAAAAAATTCCTTCTTTAATTTACTAAAAGAAATAAAATCTTGAAGCAAAATTATCATTATTATTTGTAGTCAAAGCATGACTTAAATTGTAGAGCAAAAACATTAACACTTTTCCCGTTTCTGAGTGCATCCGAATTTTTTAGGAGAATAAATTGATCCTCCAATTCTGAGAATCTTTCACTTTCCACGGAAAAGGGGGCGAGCTTAATATTTTCACAGCAAGGACACTGAAATGCTGAAGAATTTTTGTATTCGATGACCACCATTTGTAGGACTTTCTGAATTTTTAATGTTTCATATTTTTATATTGGCTGATTTCTGCTTTTATAACATCTTCAAGCTAAATATATAGTGTCTCCCTTAGGAATGAGTTTCTTTGCTGTTTTAAAAGTCTTTTTCTCTTTAAATTACGTTCAAAACTGAAGTTAAAACTATTATCTTCAATATCACTCTTTTCGCCCTATTCTATTAAATAAGAAGAATCTGAAGATTGGTTTAAAGTAGTGGAAACTGTTATATATCTTCGCACATCCATTGCTTAAGAATATCTTCCACATTTTTATTGTTATATTCATCCTCAAGGAATGTAGTTTTAAAGCGTGGATCAAGATAGGCAAGCACAAGATTCTTATCAGTAAAGTAAATGCTGAACCTATTTTTTACTGAATTTTTCCATGCTGATGCTGTAGACCCAAGTCCCTCAAATAATCCTTTTTTCTGACTCTTTTCAAAAAAAACTGCAAATAACTTTCATATTTGGGATTATTGTCGATGCATTGATTCCTTGTGGCTCAATAAATTTGTACAATCAACAAAATTTTTAAGTATTTTAGCAATTTTTCAAGAACTTTCCGTTGTTTAAGCATGCAGGTTTGAATGATAACTGCAATATGAAATATGAAATGAGAGCCGTCTTTTGCTCAAAAATTTTTAATAAATTCTAATAGAAATAAGGAAGAACTGAGAATTAAAATCAATTCGACGGACTTCAGAAATAGCTGTCTTTCAAATATCATAAAGATCAATTAAGAATTATTTTCAGATTGTATACCAAAGAATCGGTCAAATAATCGGTACAATTTTGCCGATTCCGATTCCTCCGATTCCGATTAATCGTCCCATCACTAATATATATATATATATATATATATATATATATATATATATATATATATATATATATATATATATATAATATATATATATATATATATATATATATATATATATATATATATATATAATCATCCATAAGCAACGTTCGAAATATAATATTGATAAATATCTTAAATCTAAATGATAACAGATCATAGTATGTATTTGCATAGGTTTATGTCTAAACAAATAAGGGAATGAGCTAATCTTGTTTGAGGATTTGGTGATAGAACCTTCAAAACTTAAATTTGAAAACAATTTTCTTAAATTTCATGCGATTTTCATCAAGCAGAAAGTAAACGCATTATTCTGCGGATGGTAAAACTCGTGTTTCATTAGTTTTTTTTTATTTCCATATCAGTACTCGTTTGTTTTTTAATGGCACTTGAAAGAAAAACAAGAGATCCTCAATATTTTTGAATAGCGGACACAACGTTTGTAGAAATGACTTGAAAATTGAACTATACTATGATATTTGAACTATTAAAAATCCACTGCGACGAATATTTGATATTTTTTTTTTTTTTTTTTCCGGTGAGGAAACGTCGGAAACTTGAAAAATTCCACCGGAGCAGGAAATAACTTGAATTGAAGTTCAAATCAAAGGCCGACATACTTTAATACACGATTTATAAGAGTGTGCAATTTAAAATGAAGTTGAAAAAATAGATGAAAGAAGTGTGTCCCAGAATTTACAAGTGGAGTACATGTAAAAACTTGAACGTAGCGATTAAGTCTGAGGCTAGAGAGTTGGATAAAGAAAGAATGAGACTGTGTTGATGAAAAATGAGTCTCACGAGTCCTCCTCAAAGGAGAAGGTATACGAGTAGAGTTCAGAAGAGTGGTGTCCATTGTAATAACAATAACATAAGGAGAGTGATGGCTAGAAAGAGAGATTAGAGAGAGTAAGTGAGAGTAGAAGAGTTGCCAATTCGAAAAGCCTTAAACTCTATCCCATCAAGGAAAGCAATATATGTGGAACTATTCCAGATTTGTGATGCATACTCCATACAAGAGCGAACAACGACCATCCACAGAACAAGCAAATGAGATGGTTTGAAGAAGTTCCGGAGGGGCTCCAGAACACCCAACCTCATAGAAGCTTCCTTAGAAAGAGAAATAATTCAATCTTTCCAAAAAAGACCGCGATAAAAAGAATCGCCAAGAATTTTAAGGACAATTTAATGTTTGAGTTTGGCATTTTCGAAGAAGATATTATAGTTGTGCGGAAGATTATGTTGAGTGGATAGATGAATGAACTGCGTTTATGAAATATTAAAAATTACTGTTTTCTTTGCCTCAGTCTGCTTCCAGGCGAAAGCCGTACCAAAATTTGAAGAAAAAAACTCGCAAATTTTTGTCATAATTTAAAATTGCGATATCTTTTAAGTGCCCTTCCAATTAGTATGAAATTTTCAAGGCAAATAGGATTAGGCGGGTTAGCCTTTTTTGTTCAGATAATTTTTTTTGGTATTTTAACCGTTATACAACCATGTACTAAAGAAAAAATAAAAAATAAAATAAACGGTTTAGAATACAATATATATATATATATATATATATATATATATATATCTTTCATATATATATATATATATATATATATATATATATATATATATATACTATATATAATACATATATATATCTCTATGGTATATATATATATATATATATATATATATATATATATATATATACCCCAGATATGCCTTTCGCCCTATCAGTTAGAACAGCATCTTCCTCCTCCTGGCATCGAAACACAATCTCAGAGCACTCTAGAAAAGTATTTCTCGGCTCAATAGTTTTCGATGCCAGTCCTTTAGTTATATACTTTAAGGTAGGCTTTCACCCTTTCAGAGGAATTAGCATCTTCTTCCATTTGACCTCAAAACTCGTTCCCATGCATAGATAGATCTCTAGAAGATCTTTCTTCTATGCGATTAAGCTTGCCTCCGATGCTGGTGCTGGAGTAGTTCAAGCAAGAAAGTAAAGGGCTGGGTTGCTAGCGTCTTTGCCCTAGAATTTTGCGAACTTAATCTTCATTAGAACTGGCTGTGACGAATATTCGTTCTTCATAAAATCAATTGATATCGAAATATAACATACTGTATATAACAAATATGAATTTTTTATATTCGTGAATACGAATACTAATATTTTTTTATATTCGCGAATACGAATACGAGTATTATTAAACCCATTCTTCTTATTCTATCTTCAACATAAATATTAGATGTCTTTAAGTTAACTATCTTATATTGCACCAACATTAGGGACCGACCGGGGCGGGAATTTTGCCGGGGCCAGGGCCGGGGCCGGGGCTGCTCTAATTTAGCCGGGGCCGCGGGGCCGGGGCCGGGGCCGGGGCCGGGGCTGGCGGGGCCGTGGGTCGGCGGGGCCGGGGCTGGGCCGGGCTGGGGCCGGAGGAGGGCCGGGGCGGGGGCGGGGCCGGGGCCGGGGCCGGGGCCGGGGCCGGGGCCGGGGCCGGGGCCGGGGCCGGGGCCTGGGTTAGATAAAATTAGAAATGTAAGTCAAAAACACTGAAATCTTAAACTTAGTGATGAAAATTGTAAATATAATTCAATTTAAATAGATAATTTAAATTAATAAAGAAAGGAATGATACATTTATTAATTTAATTAAATATAATATTTTCGAAAGAAATTTTATGGAAAATTAATTGATTTTTTAAAGAATAAGTTGTAGCTTTAACATGATATATTAAATACTATATATATTATATCTACTTATAGTAAGCTATAAGTATACGTCTATAGATGTTATATATGATTAATATATTATTATATGATTAATATATATATATATTATATATATAATATATATATATATATATATATATCTATATAAGGTTTAAGAACTAACTTTGTGTAGTGATATATTATTCTTTTAGAGAGATCCTTTGGATTCTTCTGTAGTATTATGCTTTTCTGTCCTTTAATTCATTGGTGACTAAAGTAGCAGAAGATAAAAAACAGTGATGGGGCTTGAAAGACACTTTTTTTTTATTGAAATAGTAAATTTTAAAAGGAAGAACTCAGATAAAACTGGCGTCCCGACACGCGAGAACTCTTCAGGCTAAGGGACTGGGATTTCTTTCTTGATCTTCATCAGTTCAAGTGTATTTTCAGTTGGTCTGCTTTTTTCTTCATGGTGTTGTTGGAAATATTTTGAGTGTTTTCAGATATTCATTTTGTAAAAAATCTATCTTAACTTCACCGGATGCTTATTGTAGTTGTTACTATTGATAAATGCAAAGGATTCCATGATTTTGCAGATGGTTCGTGTGGATTTGATATTTTCTGATATCTTTAAATATTGTTTGAAATTGATGAGAAGGTTCCTGTGTTTACGCCTATTGACTTTTGTTAATGCTGTATTTATGCGTCCTTGGTGCAGTCATCTGTATGTGATTTTTTCTTCTTTGCCAATCTATGTTTCCTATATAGTTTTATGCAAGTTTAGGCAGGGGAATGTGATATATTACAGAAGCTTTGGGGGCAGTATTTTCTTTTCGTTTTGGGGGTGTTGAGAATGTTTTTTAAGGTGATTGAGTGGTGGAATGAGGGTAATATTTTTTTTGGTAAATATTTGTTTAACGAATATATGTAATTGAGGAATTGGTAAAATGAGGAAGGTGTTGCTTTTTTCGGTGGGAAAGGTGTGATATAGTTACTCTTTTTGCTTTGTGTAAAGTGCTTGTGGATGAAAATCTCGAGGATAGTAAAGTGATTTGAAAGTATTTGTAGGACTGTAATTTAGTTTTCTTGTTGTAGAAGAGGGGGAAGCATATAAAAGGCACGGAGAAATAGAAGATGAAGACCAGCTAATTTTGTGTTTGGGGAATGATTAGATTAGGCGGTAATCCCATACTCAGGCAATTTGTTTGTAATATTTGCCATTAAAATGAAGAAGTTATGTTGTAATGAAAATGGCCTTCCCGTTTCATATATTTAAACAGCTCATTAATCTCTCATTTACATAACTTCTTTCATTTTAATGGGAAATATTACAAACAAACTTTCGGGTGCCTGAGTATCGGGGATCGCCCATCTGTCTCCATTACTCAGTACATATATAATGGAATCAACAGAATTATCATATTTTAACCCACCTTTTATTAAACAATGTTTAATGGATTAGATATGTAGATTGACTACTTTTTGTCTCCTTCACAAACAACCCTAAATGATGTCCTAAATATATCTACTCTATTCATTCCTTCGAGTTCAGTAATACGAAGGAAATGCTTCCACATACTCTTACTATTCCCCTTACTCCGATACTTAATCACATGGAATAAACAATCACTTGCAATTTATATATTATAGAAAACCAATATTCCCACCAAACTATTATACATTGGCTTTCTAATCATTCCCCAAACACAAAATTAGCCTTTTGTCATCTCTATTTCTCCGTGTCTTTCGTATATGCTCTCCCCTCTTTCTAGCAAAGGAAACTAAATACATCGCACTAATACTTTCAGAATCACTTTCTATCTGAGTGTTTGTCATCACAAAAGATTAACAAAGCATAAAAAGTAGGTACTATAGGCACCTTTCCCCGAAAAGTAAACAACACCTCTTGTTTACCAATTCTCGATTAGCCATTTTATATTCGTTAAACAAATATTACCTAAAATATTACCCTCATTCCATTCAAATAACATCACCTTAAAAACATTCTCAAACCCCGCGAAGAACGAAATGAAATCTCCCCAAAGGCTGTATATTCTAAATCCCTGCATACTTGCAATCAAACTATATATATTGGTGAAACAGAGATTTGCAAAGAAGAAAAAATCAACATACATATGACCTGCACAAGGAAGCTTAAATTCAGCTTTAACAAGTCATAAGGCTGTAACACAGGCATCTATCAATATAGCAATATAAAGATTGATCGTATGACTATATCCATACACGAACGCATCGCAAAATCATGGAATGGCCTTTTGCATTTATAATAGTAACAACTAAATAAACATCGCGGTGAAGTAAGCTAGAATTTTTACACATTAATATTGAAAAACATCAAAAATTTTAACAACCCCATGAGAAAATATGTAGACCAACTGAAACACACTTGAACTTATGAAGATCAAGAAAGAAATCCAGTCCCTTAGCTGAAGAGGTCTCACCGTGTTGGACGAAATTAGCTTTCCTTTTTAAAATTTATTTCATTAAACAGCAAGTGTCTTTAACTATGTTTTTAATTTGTGTACATTTAGTAATAAAATGAAGTGAAAGTAAAAGCATAACACTAAAAAGAATCCAAGGGGCTCTCTCCTAAAGTATTACATATATACTATATTATAGTTATATATACTAAGTATATATACTATATATATATATATATATATATATATATTATATATATATATATATATATATTATATATATATGATATATATATATTATATATATATATATAATATATATATCATTCATATTAAATAAATTAATTTTGAAAAGAGATTTCGGAAATATTTGGATTTTCTTGACAGATATTTACTTTAAAATAAATAAATTAGCATTTAATATTTTAACAATTATTATTTATTTCCCGTTTTCCGAATTCGTGTGATATATCAAATTTCGAATATTTTTATGTTAAAGACTCGGAAAAATTATAATTTGTCCTCAATTTGAAATCATAGTAGATACCAAAAAAATTGATTCATATTTAGGTGATGTTTATTATCTTTTGCATCACATTTATAAAAAGGAGTAATTGGAATTGAAAATATTTTTTTTTTATTTGGTTTGATTTAACCTCTATTATTTAGTGTAAAATTTACAGTTAACCACGGTAGAAACCGGTTTTTCCCTGATTTTTGGCCTGGGGCCGTGGCCGGGCCGGGGCCGGTCGTTCTAGACCAAACATTTATATTAGTGGGAAATATGGAAGATCGTTCCAATACTAAATACATCGCTTATTTTGGTATCTACTCTTTATAGTTTTTTTCCAATTCGAACTTATTGTTATTTTCAAAAGCGTCAAGAACGAAAGTTGACGCTTCACTTTTTCTACGACTTTTGCAAGAGATCGTTGTGATGGTCTTAGTAGTAATAAGTACGTGAGATAGAGCACGCAAATTGCAGAGGATTGAGTGCAACATTGCAAATGTTGCGAGCAACAATTGGCAATGTTGCACCGAGATCCAGCGAGCGAAAGCTCGGCGTACATATGATGTGTTTTTTTAATTTGTAAGTATTTATGGTATGTATATATTATTATTATTATTATTATTTTTACCTTAACCCCTCCCCCCCTTTTATATTTTCGTATGTGTGCGCACCGTAGGTGGCGCACATATCGATGTATGTTATGACGCAGTCATTCACATTTATCATCGAACTGTTTCATGTACACAGCACTACACTACCTTACCCCTACCCATTTTCCATTTTTTCTTCTCCCTCAACCAATCTCTTTAAACCCTCTCTTAGTTGTTGTTGTCATTGCCCCTACCCCCCCTTATATAAGCACCAGTCACTGTCACACACACACAGACACACACACACACCTTGGTTTCGCGCGCGCCCGTTTTTTCTCCCGCCCCGACTTGGTCCCGCGGCCGCCGCTTTCGCGCCCTCGTGTCCCGCTTTCCTCGCCTCGCCACCGCCTCTGCTTTGCCGCCCCCACGTTTGGTATACTCGTTTCGTCTTTCGTTCGCATTGTCATTGAGGAGGATGGGGGTTTTACTACTCCTTACTCCCCCTCTCTTAGTTCACCCCTCCATCTTGTGATTATATAAAAGTTGAACAGGTATGGACTCGAATCTGTCCTTTCGGCTCTCCATCACGGTGGTGCCCAGGTAAGTATATGACCTTAACTGACCGTGCCAAGCGGCCTTTCAGACCTTCTTTCAAATCATGCTTATATAGAAATGCTGAAGTTCAAAAGGTGTTATTAAATAATTAATAAATGAATAAAATTTTCATTCGCCATATCGGTGCTTTGAGAGTGTTCAAGGTGTGATTAGTCTAATTGAGGGTTTGCGGTTAAACGGCGCTTAAAATCGATAGAAAAGTGTAATCCCTTTCAGTTTTAACGGTTATTACATTTCTTCCGGATATTCTAACCGATATAAGATTACGCTCCAGGGCTAGTGAATGAAAGATAGTTGTTTGACAATGTAACTCTACTTATATTATTAATATTATATATATATATATATATATATATATATATTAATAATAATATATAATATATATATATACTATTATATATATATATATATATATATATATATATATATTATATATATATTAACTGCCATGTGTTATATATATATATATTATATATATATATATATTATATATATATAATATATGATATTAATATAATAATATATTTATATATATTTCGCCGTGTGTTATTGATATTATATATGATATAGTATAATATAGTATATATATATATATATATTAGTATATATTATATATATATATTTATATATATAATATATATATAATACTATATATACTAATATATATTAATATTGTGTGTGTGTGTTTATTATATATATATTCATATATATATTATATATATAATATATATATATTAATAATATATATTAATATATTATATATATAATATATATATATATATATATATATTATATTATTCATGTCATGCTCATTCACTGCAAATTCATCTCCATCTTAAATCAATTTTAATTAATTAAGATTAATCATGTCTATTATATAATATTATTTTCATTGGTATTGTCAATCAATAGGTAATGATACGATGTATTGTCAGTCGTTGCGATATTTTTTGAGAGAGAGTAGAAGAGAGAGGAGAGAGAGAGAAGGGAGGAGAGAGAGAGAGATTTTCTTCTTCGATCTCATTTTCTTTGTGAGCCGGATTAATGCTTTGCTCCATCATTCACAAATCCACGCAAAAAACAGTGACAGTGCACAAACGGCCTTAACAACACAACAACAACAGCATCAACAACACAAACAACAACAACCAACAACAACAGCAACAACAAACATATCAGCAACAACAACAAAGCAAGACCATTCACAAGCCAATTGCGAATCACAAACATAATCTTCTACATCAGAAACCAGTAAAGCCTCAATCCATCTTAAACAATTTTAATTTATTACAATTAATCATTCTAATTATATATTTTTCATTTGGATTGTTAATCACATAGTAATGAAAACGATGCAATGTATTGGTCAATCAGTTGCGACATTTTGAGGAGAGAGAGAGAGACGAGAGAGATGAGAGAGAGAGAGAGAGAGAGAGAGAGAGAGAGAGAGAAGAGGAGAGAGAGAGGGATAGTTCTTCTTTCGATCCGTATTTTTCCTTATGTCCGGATTCTAACTTGCTTCTGCTCCTATCATGCACAAAATCAAGCAAAACAGTGAAATCCAAACGCTTAAACAACAACAACAACAACATACAAACACATACAATAACAACATACAACAAGAAAAAAACGAAACAAAAACAACGCAACAACACATATCCAGCAAAACACAGTCAACGCATTCACTAAGCCAATGCGAATGCAACAAACATTATCTTCTATCATCAGAAAAATAGTAAAGCTCGATCATCTTGAACAATTTTAAAGTTATTACATATATATTATATATATATATTATATATATCAATAGTA
>JABUQX010080397.1:17500-27500 GCA_015478945.1 Trachelipus rathkii
ACTTTTACAATGAAACCAGACTGAATAGTACGACATATAACACCCATACCTTCCGTCTTTCCTCCAAATGCGCTTAATAACCAAAGCTCGTTCTCAACCACTACAGCCACTTTCTTCTCCTGCATCACCTCCGACTACTCGACTTCTGCACTCAGAGAACGTCTAATCCCCACCACTCTTATAACCTCAGTATTCATAAACCGTCGCATTTCTCAGAAGGCTAACCCATTTATGCCATCAGGATCTTCTTCGAAGCTCCATCTATATTATTTTATTCTACTATATTAATACTCATCATTACCTAACTATACATATGACTACTTATATATATACATTCATATATAACTCTATACAATTAATATATCATATATATAAGCCGAAAAAGGTATCGTAAATATTACGTTTTTATTTTACAACGTCTTTCATCATGTATCTCGGCATACACCTCCAAATAACTCATTTGACAAGTGCCAAAACCTTTCAGCATCGAAAAATATTTACAAATCAATTTTCCCAAATTATCGATTCCGAATTATTTTTTAAAAGACTAAATTACAATAAATGCGCATAAAGCAACGAGACCGATGGTTGACAGCCCTAACCAAAAGTTTTTACATAATTTATATTGTTATATTTTAAAAGGACCACATGATGTACATGATCATCCATAATAATTTCAAGTTTAACGCAATCACTTCACGGTCTACATCCCCCGCTCTCCATGTCTCCTGTAGATGGAAACCACCGTGTCCTCCGTATGTCACATCTAGAATGTGAGCTGTTGTAACACTGAAAGCGTTCTCTTCTTCACCTCACAGAATCTACTGTCGTCTAATCAAGCGAACACCGCTTCCCTAAATATATTCGAGAGGTCTCGTTTAAACTTATCAGCGTTTTTATCAATTTCTTTCTTTCATTCATCCTCTTAGTCATTAAATTCAGAATCCCGCGGCCTCTGTAATTTCACACTATAGTTGAGGTGCTTCCATGATTAACCGTGACGGTAACGCATTGTCCTGCAGACTTCCAGCAAATGAAAATTGAGCAAATCCTTCCTCTTCAGAATGTAAATGAGTTGCGTCTGCCAAAGCTGTAGTATCCTGCGGCTCTCCCAGATTCCAAACGGATTGCATAACAAAGTTACTATTCGTTCGCGTATTCTCAACGATATCACTTACCGCAGTACCACTTATCAACCCTTGCATGAAACAGTGTTTGCTATCTACAATCATGAATCAGGTCCGAATCATGAGATTTGTACCCCACTTCATACGACAGTTTCATTAGATCAACGTCACGTTATTTTGGCTGTTCCCATTTTACATGTAAAGCTGACATCCACCCCTAAGGTTGAAAGGGGCGAATCTTACTATGGTGATTTTTATTGTACCTGAATATCCTCACGTGTTTACACTTCCAGCTATTTACTGTTTTGAGGTGATTTCCTGCTAACAATATTGTGGAATACTGATGCTTTGATAATTCCGTTTGAGTGAAGTTAAATTAGCTTTGGTTTCCACTCTTCTGATTGGGTACTTGGCTGTGGTTTGTTTAATTTAGCGGACTTACTCAATTTCCAAAGCCTTTGGGGAAATATACTTCCTTCTACATGCAGGAAAAGCCTCTATCTAGCAATTGAAGATAGGTTCTGTGCGCGTGTAGCTTAGCATTTCTACTTTTTTATTTTCAAGCGCGCGATAGCGTCTGATCCGAAAATAAGCAATTTGTATCGGACTTGAAAAGCCGGACACAACGATGTCCTGGCAACTACGATGGTATACCGTAATAAGCCTTCTCTCGACAGAATTACACTCACACTAATTCTTAAACGATCCATCATGATTCCCCCGTAAGTGTTATTACCTGTACTTATTTTAGCCGTCACTTTTATAGCTTGGCCCTGTGTAACTCTCATCATGTTGCCGCACAGCTGGGTAATAACCACCACATGATTGAAGATGGACTGCTTTAGCAATCAAAATCAGAAAAGTTCAGTAGATGTTCTATGTAGCTTCTATAAGGATAACTAAGCTGCTGAGTGTGCCGAGCGAAGTTTTCATTGAGGTAAACATCCATCCATCTGATTATACACCACGGAATATAGGAAGCTCGCACTCACTGTACATTATCACTATTCGAGTCGTCACCTGTAGGAAGGTCTGTACCATCAGGATTTGTCAATTTCGTTTTAAAATATAGAAATACACTAGATGGATCTAGATATTGGTCTGAAGTGTGCCCGGGATATTGAACTCTAAAGGAACGTCAGTGCTGGTGATCGAGTGTGTCGGGGTCTAATATGCTGATGAAGTTTGCTGTCGCTCTAGCTAATCTTACTGAGTTAGGATTTCATCGAGAAGGATCCAATGCTTCGCTTTGCAGGCAGTCTGGACTAGCAAGGATGGTGAAGGGATATGCATTCTTACGGAAGCGGCTGTTTACCGGTTTGAATAAATGCACAATGACTTCAGATGTAACTCCCTTAAATATACATGTTGCGAAGTTTGATAGTTATCAGAAGCAATCCATGTAGGAAAACCGATCCTAAGTAGTTTAAATGGTGGAATATATCAATCACCGCCGTTATTTGTTAGATTTGGCCTTTCTAGCTTTAGGGTTTATTCCGCATCTCTGGATTTTCCTGCCGATTTGCTTCTACCTCTTCTCCAAGTCTTCTTCGTCTTTGCCTTTTTTCTCACTTGTTCTAACACTCTGCGTTCCTTTTACAACTCTTTAAGACCCTACCTGCGCCTGTCATCTTTACGTCTTAATCTCATCATCGTTTTAACTGTCAGTCGTTAGCAGTCTCGTCGGAACACTCGCAATCCCGCTCCTTCTCTTTTTTTATGAAGCACGAGGCTTGAGCCTCTCCTGTCGCTATAATCTTGTCATCGTGTGCAGAACCCTGTTTCTTATAGCTTTCTTTACCTAGATATTCGCCCCCTCTTCTAAACACAGGGATGGCACTTCGCAATAGCTTAGTGAAAAATCCTCCAAGACCGTATCCTCTCTGTGATCTCGATCCAATGAATACTCTCTCCATGCTTATTACTTATGTGGCTGGAGCTTCTTTCCTATACTATCTTTACACTGCAAGAGTATACCAATGAATGAAAAAATGCAATTGATTATGTCCCTTATATATCCTGCAGAGTCATCTATTTCTTGAATGAATTCCAGTAGCAAATAGATGAGATTTTCAATTCTGATTAAAAAATGGTCCATCATTTCATAGCTGATGAGGTCGTTTCTTTCTAATGTGGACTTTACACATCAATGTGCCACTTGTAAATGGGTATGGCCGACCTTCCACGTCCTTTATATGTACTCTTATAGATCCGATCGATGACCTGTTCAGTGAGAGATAGTGCACATTTGGGAATGTTATTACCTTACTCTCTTGAGGAAAATAAACTACCCTTAACAGAGGAGCTGAAGTATCACCCACATACTGGTGTTCCACTATGCTACGCTGTAACCACTAATGGCCATTCCCAGGCATGTTCTGCACGCACTCTCGTCCAGTCGTGACTACAACGTCATACTATGTCACACACATCACCCTGTCTTCTGCTCCGACCGATTATCTCTTACACCTCTGGTTATACCTGGTGCTTTCTCTACGTTTCTTCAATAACCCTTTTTCAGCATAGTAGGTACATCATGGAGGACATCTAACCAACCTTCACGTTCATGAACGTGTTTCCGCTGCCATGACGATCTCCTGAGGAAAAACACATCGATGTCTCTAAGGTTAATGCCTGCCGTTGATCTCAAAGTAATTAATACTTCATCATCAGATGGGTGAACATCTGTATTGTAAATTAGATCTCTACACATATTACTATTCGCTAAAAGCGTATTTAAATAACTGAACATTGCAGGAACTGATTTAAAATAGGATTTCCTCATTACAATTCTTTCATAAAAGTATTCTCTTGTTCCCATAGTGACGCGGTTTAAAGCGCCTGTGTTCTTCACATCCAATATAGTTTCAACACAATCTACACTTCTGTAAACATGCATCCAGAAAAGATTATGCGGGACATTTTCCACATCTGTATTTAATATCACTTCACACAGCCCGACTTCATAGACGTCTCTTTCAATGTCAATAGGGTTCAGTAACTCTGTCGTGAAGTCTGAGAGCTTATTATCAGGATGTAGATTCATCGAAGCCGATGAAGGCAGAGTTAAATAGAAGTGATCTGTACTCGCCATGGTCTCAATGAATACTGATTAATGATTCTTAATTTCACTTGCTTTTATATACGAGTTAAACTTGTCAGGATATCCTACCCATTTAACCAAGTACTGTTTATTTCGCCCCTTTCCTTTCGAGTCTATTATCTTTTCAATTTTATACACATTACTTTCAGGATTGAAGCGTATTTTTTGTATTTCCTGTTTGTAAAAACCTCCTTTTATCTTTTCACCGTATAAATCCTCCAAATAATATAATTTTAAGCCATCGTAAGGGAAGTCTCGAATATTGTGAACTTTGAAAACCTCTGTAGACCACCCTGACTCGTAGCCTTTCCTAAACCTTTCCGCCTGTCTGGAGACTCGTACATAATCGCCCAAGCACACACCTGAATTATCCTTTATTTTCCTGACTCTTCGTTGTGAATGATCCACCATCGTAGGCTTTATTTTCGACATTTCTAGAGGGGTAGATTTTATAGTTCTATGGAACGATCTATTATAAGAATGAGCAAGGTCTTGTAGTATGTCAATATACTTAAAAGTGTTCATGCGGGTAAAGTAGCGGTGCATTTTCTCCTTGATAGTACGCTGTACTCTTTCAACTATAGCTGCTTTATTCACTGAGAATGTATTGTAATACCCCATGTCGTGCTCTTTAACTAATTCTTGAAATTCACGACCTAGAAACTCACTGCCTTGGTCAGTCCACAGCATTCTTGGCCATCGTCTGTCACCCTCTATAATTTCTCTCAATGCGTCAGAAACAGTGCCTGACTTTTTATCTTTTAAAGGTTTTAACCATAAATATCTAGAATACACATCAATGGTAAAAAGTATGTATTGATATCCATCGTTGTACGAGCTGTATTTAACCATCTCGGATAAATCCAGCTGCCACACGCTATCTAGACAGGGGGCTATGGTCTTCCTGGTAGGAAATTTTCTGCGAACAGGTTTATGTAGAGTGAAAGCCTCCTCACCTTCTAGATATGCTTTCAACTCTTTCCGGCAAATGTCCGGAAACCTCGAGGCAAACCTTGTGATACCACCATAGCTATTAGGCTCCTTCACATCGTAATAATACTTATCAACCACCTCCTTAGCCTCCATGGTGTCTACTGGCATGAGTAAAAATCATTATATCTATATATATATATATATATATAGTATATATATATATATATATATATAATATATATATATAATATTATATATATATAATATATATTTATATATATATATATAATCATTATATATATATATATATAATGGTCAAAGGAAATATAAAACCATAGTGAATTTAATATGATGAATTTATTTATTCATTCACAAGTGAGCAAATTAGAACAATGAACAATATATATATAATATATATCATATATATATTATATATATATATATATTATATATATTATAATATATATATATATATTATATATATAATATATATATATATACTTATTATATATATATATATATTATATATATATATATATAATATATAATTGGAATTAATATATTAATAACACCACAGCGTGACTATGAATTAATCCATTTAAGACTGGCTTGCGGCTTTTTTCTTATTCTTCCTTTAACCACCCGTTTGAATTTATCTGAAGCGTAGGACATGCCTGAAGGACTAGAATCAGGCCTTGGCGTTTTAGGAATATCATCCAAGTCTGCTAATCTGCGTGTGTTCAAGATTAAAGAGCGTGGAAAATTTATAGTCTGAAGCTCTTGCTTGATTGTAGGCCATCCTGTTACAGCTCTCTTCTTCCAATCGCGTGAGAGATCAGCTATTAAATCCACAATGTTTGACCCTTTAACTATCTCATCATCAATAATGATTTGGCCTAACTCATTCCAAGCTATTTGTTCTTTTAAAATATTATAGAGAGTTAGACCTGATCTGCGAGCCCTGGCTGGCAAGCTCTCCTCTAGGATATTTCTTAAGCTGTCTTCTATCTTCATCTCAGGTTTTACTTCTTGTGGCAAAATTGTTTCCTTTACGTCAGACTTATTTAGTGGTCCCTTTAGATGCAAATCCTTGAGACTTAATAATTTCTGCATTGCATCTTGGTATAAGATACGCTTCTCATGGATGTTAATGTCTGAATTTAATATCCGATACACCTCTTGCTCGTAATTGCTTATCTGTTCAACTTTAGGATCGATCAAGCTGTAAGGCAGAGCTGGCTGCTGAATTTGTGCAGGACTCAAAGGTTGTTGATTCTCTAGAGAGAAATGATGCTGATGATTTGGGGGTGGAAATTGCAGTGAGGACGACACCCCGTAAGGCTGTGGTTGTGTAGGCTGAGTGTGGGCTCTCTGCAACGATGAAGTAGTATTACATTTCATTTTCTCATACTCGTTAAACGGTAATACAGCGACCTTCCTCATTATGAAGATATCCACTTGGTGATCAGAGGAGCAATAACTGAGAAAAGTAGAGGCAGGAATACACCACCCCCCTTCTGCAACACCTTCTTTTTATTTTTCAGATGCCTTATGTTACGGGAGAGTTTTTTAATGGTGTTTCTATGTCGACGCAGCTTTACCTTCTGAGGCCTGTTTAAAGGAACATTCCCCTTTATAAGATTTAAGCAGAGTTCACATACACACTGGATGAACTTCTCATCATCACAGATTATTTTGCGCTTTTCAGCCGGTTTCAGCTTTTTAAATCTTTTTATAAGAGGCAAATACTTTACAACTAAACTACTCATTATTCAGGAATGTACACAGTTTCTACCTCATGCGGTAGAATGTTAGTGCGGAGCAGGACTCTATGCGTGTTCCTAGGGTGAAGTTCACACAGCAAGTAGCCGTACGGGTCCGAAGTAACTTCTTTATATACTTTCAAGAACTCTTTTCTTGCTGACGGGAACATCTGTGACCCTAGAACATTGACCTGACTCATATCTCTTCTTTGACCAAACAGGATCAGATACTGTGTGTTTAAAGAAACAGTCCTCATGTGCCTGCTTTGATGAAAAATGTTCTGTGTAATGAAAAATACAGATATATTTAAATGATGGGAATACACCGTAAACGTCTCAGCTATATCTTCGTTTAACTTGTGCAGCATGTCGTCCAGAACTATTACTTTATGACCTTGTACATTTTCCAATGATTTAATATCGTATACACCTTCATGGAATTCTACTATATTATTATATTCATTAAACTTCTCCTGGAATACACTATAGCACCAGATTATTTTCACAGGTGTATGCTCAAAAATTCCACCATCCTTTAATATGTTTAACAGCAGAAAGGTTTTCCCGCAGCCTGTAGGACCCGCCACCATGCATGTAGCAGGGCTGAAGAACATGAATTTACCCACATCCATGTTCGTAGCGTGCTCGATGTACAATGCAACTTTCGAAGCTATAGTGAGAGATATATATATATATATAAATATATATATAGTATATATATATATATATAGTATATATAATTATATAATATATAAAATATATATATATATATACACGAGCGTTTTACTCGACAGATTGTTAAAGCAAAAAACTTCAGTAAAAACGCTTTACTAACATACCTAGACTTTTAAAAATATATATATATATATATATATAATATATATATATATATATATATATATTATATATATATATATATATATTAATATATATATATCATATATATATATATATAATATTATATATATATAATATAATATATATATAGTATATATATATATATATATATATATAACGTTTTTAACTCGGCGATGTTAAAGCAAGAACTTCAGTTAAAACCTTTACTACATACCTAGAACTTTAATAATCGCAGACCTACATATTTTAACATTAAATATACTCACTGGAATATTAAATATTTTAACATTAATTACATTTACAATAATATTAAAAATATTTATAAGGGTAAATAACACTGATATAGACATTCACAGAAACTTCACGAAGACTCAAGATTAATACTCTGTAAATCTTTACAAATATGCCAGTCATTTATGTCGTTGTCTATCATGTAGCTATGTGTCTCGCCGATGCCTTCCGAAAGCACATATGTAAAAAGCTCCCTCCCAGATATCATAGTATGTTTGGCCTCTGGATCGGTAGCATAGATGCTTTCAGCCCATCGTTTTCTAAGAAGATGTATGAATTTCTGCACATCGATAGTGTCTAGGAATCGTTTAATAACAGTATCAGAATCATCAACCATCATTTTCTTGAATGCGTAGTATTCCTCGTATAACATATAATGAACGACTGTTACATAGTTAGATAACACACTCACTCTCTTCATATGCCTTAGCACCCTTCCGCCTACCTCTGACATACACTTCAACCGCTGTATTCCTGAGATGAAGAATCCATGTGAAGTACGTTCAAATGCTTCTAAACCACTAGTCCTTTCCCATAGTCTAACTTCCACGCATATTGTGTTCGCATGTTTAGAGAAGGTTAGAGTAAGCTGTTTTTCCTTTGCTCCTTTGCTCTGGCTGATAACTGTTTTCGAGTAGTTTAAAGCCGCTTTAGGGTTAAAGTAATCAGTAAGCCAGGTCTCGATGTGTTTACATATACACAGTAATTCATCGGGACTCATGTAAACACGCCGTGTGTTGTAATATGATGAATTACTAACACACGTGAAGAATTCAGTTCCATTAGGGTTTCTTTTATATAAGAATGCAACTCCGCAACCAGGTATCTTTACTTCCCACTGAATGATGTCTTGTACAGAGGTATACCTATTAAGGCGAATCATATTGTGTTCTTTCTGGAAGCGGTACACTTTTAAGATAGGGTAGAGAACTTCTTCACAGCTCAACAGCTAGAGCGACTATAGTTTGAAACGAGATTAGACTCACAAGGGATCGTATATAATTCTCGCCAAAAAACAATGTAGGGGTAATAGAGATAAGGCTGACGTCCACCAATCACAAGGGACCATTTATAATTCTTGACCAACCACAGTGGAGGGTGAATTGAGATAGGGTTTACATTGGCCAATCGCAAGTAAGACAGAACGTATGTTTTTACGATCTGCTGTAGAGTATAGATATAAAAATTTTGATTTTGTTTCGTAAAGCAATTTAAAACCTAATAAATACTAAGGATGCAGTATATATAGGAAAAATATAATAATAATATAATAATAATATAAATATAATAATAATAATAATAAAATAATAAATAATAATAATATAATAATAATAATACTATAACACGTAAATAATAAAGTGTGTGTGTGTGTGTTGTGTTGTGTGTGTTGTGGTGTGTGTGTGTGTGTTGTGTGTGTGTGTGTGTGTGGTGTGGTGTTGTTGGTGTGGTGTGTGTGTGTGTGTGTGTGTTGTGGTGTTGTGTGTGTGTGTGTGTGTGTGTGTGTGTGTGTGTGTGTGTGTGTGTGGTGTGTGTGTGTGTGTGAGTGTGTGTGTGTGTGTGTGTGTGGTGTGGTGTGTGTGTGTGTGTGTTGTGTGTGTGTGTGTGTGTGTTGTGTGTGTTGTGGGGGTTATTGTGGGTGGAGTGCAGACTTGGCAGATCCAATTGTGCATCGATGGCATCGATGCATCTTGCATCGATGCAATATATGCCCCTATGTGACTCTGGTCCAAACACTTTCATAGCTTTTTTTGTGGGTGAAAGTAGCTTCCATGTTGATCTGTTTGTCTTGTTGTCATGGCGGTGTGTCTGTTGTTGTTGTTGTCGTTGTCGTTGTTGTTGTTGTCGTTGTTGTTGTTGTCTAACGAGATTATTCTGGTCTCCAGCTTCTTGTTGTTTATTGTTGTTGTTGTTGTTGTTGTTTTTTG
>JABUQX010080397.1:45000-50000 GCA_015478945.1 Trachelipus rathkii
TATAATGAAAATAATGGTACAATAGAAAGTGAAGTAGTTTACTTTTTACGCAACTTCAAATTCCGTATTAATAAGAGAGTAGAGAAACTCTATAAGATTGCAGACTAATTAGGTTACTTGCAGTCTTGCTACAAAAACTGTATTAAAAAATATAATAAATAACAAATTACCGAACACTTTAACTTAGTCAGTTCACCTGAAAGGAGGAGATTTAGAAGCGGTTGTAGTACAAGGCGATTTCTCATTTAAGTAGTTCCAACAGCTGAAGAGACAAGTTTGTAATTGAATATGAAAAAGCTTTTCTATGAATCATTATAATATAGGGACTTTATCGAAAAAATCATTTGACCACTTTATTGCAAAACCACTAAACAGGCACCTTCAATTCATTTAATGGAAAATGCTAAATCACCATTTAAATTAGTTAAAGAGAGTATAGAGTAATATCAGGAGGTATTTTTCTTCTAACAATATACAATTTTTAAAGTTAAGTGTGTTGGTGTATTGCAGGTCTCTGTGTGATTTTTGTTTCACAGCGTCACCACTCACGGGCAGAGCTTCTTTTCAAGGAGAAATAAATAGAATATGGGCAAACACACCGAGCCCAAAAGATAACGCAAATTTCTCAAGTGGGCGGAAAAAGGGCTTTAAAGAGGGAAGATTAAATACAGTTGGAAAAAACAGAAGATTGCAAGGAGTTCCACAGAACAGAAGTAGCTGGAAAGAACGAGCCACCACAACGAGAATTCTGGGTGTTTCAATCCTCACGCAAAATCCATGCGAGAGAGTTAAGGACACCCTGTGTGCTACGAGGGGGACGCAATGGTGGTGGAATACGAGAAGTCAATTCCCTCGAGCACCTGCCGTTATAGAACCTATGGAAAAGGGATAGTTGGAAAGTAGGGGACAGTTTATGAGTTTCTTAGCTTAAAAAAACACATTTTAAATGTTGATGAAATATTAGATACCATTAAATAAAAAAGCATACCTAAACTCACCGGTAGATAGATATATAATTTCAATAATTCAAGCTTACACACCAACCTTAAATCACACAGAAGGTTAAGTGGAATACTTCATTAAGATGCTTCCTAACACGCACACGCTGGAAAATCATCACTTCAAAATAATCATGGGCGACTTTAATACAAAAACTAGGATAAGAAATGGTAGGAAATCAAAACTGGGAAAATAGTGGTAAGGATTAAACCTATTTTTATAATGCCCATTTTAGGGAAAACTGGTAGACAAAAAGATTCTAACGGCACCAAAAACAGTATCATTTTGACTAACGATAAAAAAACATATTCTAGAATATATATTAGAGCTAAATAATTTTATACGGGAAGTGATTATCGAATGGTGGGGGATGTAAATTAAATTATATCTAAATGAAAATGAGCAAATCTTGTGCAGCGTAAATCGATCTAATAGCGGCCCCTCAAGAAAATGTAAAGGAAATTAGATTATACTTAAAAAACATTTATATTACTACCTAGCCAATTGAACGAGTTAGAATTAGATAAGCATAACAACCAGATAGCATTAATAATAAACTGTGTAACATTAAGCAACTAGAATACCACAAATTAAATTGTATTTGATTTGTTTAGGTAAGGAATTTTGATAAATAGAAGGAATATGGCTAAGGGTGGGAATTTTAATGAAGGAATGCGGTACATTGAGGTTAAAATCAAAAAAGTTAGAATTAAAGTTAGAATCAAAGTTAGAATCAAAAGTCTTAGAGAAGATACGAAAGCTTTTAACGAGCAACTATATAAGAACATAAATGAAAAAATAATAAATCCTCAGAAAAGAAAAAACTGCAACTTTACTGAGAATCAACAGATGAACAATAATTCAGAGGAAAAAAATTAGATCGAAATGACAAATAGAAAATTAAACATAAAAAAAAGTTAAAGGAATTTATGTGTTACAGAGCTGCAGGTGGAATATTTAACAAGGACACGACCAATAAATACCAAATAACAATGACACTCAGTTACCTTCCTATAAAATCCTTCTACATATAGAATGAATTCTATGAAATATATGAGAGATAGCATTGACGAAATTACTATAATAAATTAAACAAAAGCACTATTTCATAAGATGCTTGCAAAGAGCACAAATAACTCTGACAAAATAGACAAACTCTAACGTCAAATTTCCGATGTTAAATATAAACTGTTTGAGATAAAAAAAACTCTGTAGATTGCCAGACCAATTAGCTTACTTTCAATTCTTGTACAAACCTAGCCTAAAAAAAAAATATTAATAAAATAACGAAATTACTGAACACTTGTTACTTAATCAGTCACCTTTGAAGGACGGGATTTAGAAAGCGGCTGTAGCACAAGTGATTCTCATTTCAAGTAGTCCAACAGCTGAGAGAAAGTTGTAATGAATATGAAAAAAGCTTCTATGACATTGTTATATAAGACTGTGAAAATCATTTTGACCACTTTATGCGAAACCCATAAAACAGACACTTAAAATACATGATTGGAAATTTTAAATCAACATTTAAATTATTCAAAGAGAGTAATAGAGTAACATCAGAAGATATATTAGGCAAGAAGATACAATTTCCAAGTGTGTGTGTAGGTGTGTGTGTGTGAGTGTGTGTGTGTGTGTATGTGATATTTTTTTCTAAAACAGATTGTCACGCTCACGGAGAAGAGTTCTTTCTCAAGGAGGGAACATAAATTATAGAATGGTGGCAAAACCCCCCGAGCCTAAAGAGTAGCCACATTCTCAAGTTGGCGGAGACATGGGCTTTAAAGAAAAAAAAATTAAATACAGCAGGAAAAACAGATGATGGCAAGAAGTTTCACAGAACAGGAGTAGCTCTAGCTGTATGCAGCTGTATTTCTATCAGGTCGATCACCAGGCACAGCCATATAATATATCATATGATATATATATATATACTATATATATATTATATTATATTATACTATATATATATATATATATATATATATATAAATATATATATATATACTATATATATTATATATACTTATATATAGATTTTATATATATAATTAATTTATATATATACTATTATATATATATATGACTATACTATATATATATATATAGTATATACATAACTATATATATATATATATATAATATATATAATATATTATATATATAATAATATATATAATTATATAAATTATATATAAACTATTATAATATATACTATAATATATGTATATATATATAATTATAATATATATAAATATATATATATATTATATATAAAATATTATATATAATATATAATATATATATAGATATAACTATATAATTATAATTATATATAGTAAATATAATATATGATATAATATATATATATATATTATATATATATATATATACAACCTCCAATCCCCCTTCTCGTTTCAATAATACTTTTCAATATTCAACCGCTGCTGCGAGAAATTTTTAAACCAAAGCTTTTTGCTTTTATTTTATTTTTTTTCCTTCTTTTTTAAAGAGAAAGTGCTTTAATTTGAGATTTTCCCTCAAGGTTGTGTTTTCGATTCCTCTGTTGCACAGTTCGACCTCGATACAATCTTTTCTTTTGACATTTACTGCAAATCCCGAATATAGAAAAATGTTATATTCAAACGCTACTGAAATTCATGTTTTTATTACAACTTGTATTAGACTATATGAAGATAAAGAGCACATTAATATTAGTTAATGCTAATATATATATATATTACCCTATTCATTCTATATATATATAATATTATAACTAATATAATATATAACTATAATATATATATACTATAAATATATATATATAACACATCACCAAACAAATCTAAATCTCTCTATATTAAACTATTATATATATTATTCTACTAGATGCGGAAAGTAGCCTACACAGTGGATAAAGATAACAGTGTCCACCAAAAGATAAAAAGAAAAATGCTTAATTTCTCTTATGAATGTCAAAAGCCTTCATGCACTCAGCATACACCTACACCCACATACACGCAGTGTTTGAAAACCTGTGTTTGTCAATCAAGTCTGACGTAAGAACTTACACTGTATGATAACGTTACCTGAGACTTGAAATTTATACAAGGATAGAAGCTCAAGTAGTATATAAATTAAGATTCCTGGCCCATTTTGAAGTTTGTTATTGATCCAGAAACAGTGATATTCTTAAATGAAAAATCGCAGGAAAAAGGAAACGGTAATTCTAAGATTAAGATCAAAAGAAAGTTTGAGTTAATAACGATGTAGAAGACTGCAGTCTTCCTTTTCTCGCACCCTTGTTGAGCCGTCGCTCTCCTCCTACCTCCCGCCTCTCTCAGTGTAAGAATAGTTATAGTACTCATGGCTAGAAGTAAGGCCATAATTGTGGCACATCGTCCGATGAGTACCCTATTAGATAGAAAGACTGATCTACAACAATCAACGATCCATAACGATATATGGTAGGCAAATAAAACATCGTTTTTATTAATAGTCTAAAAAACAAACAACTTTCTTCTGCCAAAACAAACAGCTTTTAATGCTTTTAGAAATAAAGGATCGGAGATCAAGATCACAAGAGAGAATTAAACCGGAATAAAGGAAGTTTATAATCAAATAAATAGAAGATCTCACCTAACAGCCAAAGAGCAACAGCGGGACCCATAGATGCCCAAGAGAAGAACGATTAAAAATGTCCGGTGAATCGAGGATCCATTAGCGACAAGCCCTTAAGACCATATCTGAAGATCACGAATAATAAAAAGAGATAAAATATTTTCAAATCTTCGGTTAGAATAGATTTAAGAAATTAAAAAGAGGAAATTTAAAAAAAAATATTCCTGTGAATAACCCTTGCCCAGCGTACGAGATGCAAAGGCAAAAAAATTACTAGTAAGCCATAAAATCAGAATTCCATTATTAAGAATTCCAAATTAATATTTTAATAATATTTAAAGGAAATTATATAATTTAATTAATATTCAATACAATTCAAA
>JABUQX010080397.1:55000-57500 GCA_015478945.1 Trachelipus rathkii
AATCGGAATAAGAAGAGGAAGGCAGATTTACAGAGTTGCTAGAGATGAAAGATTTGTCAGTAGGCGAACCAAGGAGGTTAGCGCACTTTCCTGTTGATGAAGCCAGCTTTGCTCGTCGAAGAGTATCTGCAACGACGATTTCAGGCTGAATGAAAATTAGCGAGAGTGATTAGGAGAACGACATTTTTTCCACACCCGACGGCACTGTCTTAGCCTGAATGGGCCAGAAATAAGCACGATTCGAACCATGGATTTGAGGAAGAAAGATTTAGTTTTAGAACGGAATGAATGAGGAAAGAAAAATTCAGCTGAAGAAGGAACCTGCTCATCCCATCAAAGATTACAGCTCCCTCCTTATCTTTTAAATCCTTATACATCTATCATTATTCCTTAATGAGGTAGCCAATTTTCTATATCTGCAACTTGGAAACCTTAACATTTAAGTCCTGGTCTAAATATTTTATACATGTATGAGGAACAGCCACTTGACCTAAGAATTCGTTACGGACCACAAACATGTCTCCTCATTTCCATTAAGAAATACTTTTCATTTTCATTGATTAACTATTATTATTATTATTATTATTATTATTATTATTATTATTATTATATTATTATTATTTATTATTATTATTATTATTATTATTCATTTATTATTATTATTATTATTATTATTTATTATTATTAATTATTAATTATTATTATTATTATTATTAATTATTATATTATATTATTATATTAATTATTATTATTAATTATTATTATTATTGATTATTATTATATTATTAATTATATTATTATTAATTATTATTATTATTATTATTATTAATTATTATTATTATTATATATATTATATTATTATTATATTATTAATTAGTTATTATTAATTAATTATTATTATTGATTATTATTATTGATTGACTTAAGGGGACGTTGCGCGTTGGGGTTCCTAACTTTTGAGGGTAGTAATCATCTTCCATGATATTTAGGTTTTAACACTTTCTAGTTATAGAATTTAATGCTCTATCGAAAATGGTCTGTTCTTTTTTAACATGCAACAAAATTTTATTCAGTGACATACTTATTTGTCATGAGATTTTCTTGGAGGATTGTTTTTTTTTTGGTTTTCTTTTTGTTTTTTTGGTTTTGTGTTTGGTCATTTTTGATATGTCATATAATGAAAAGAATCACGATAACCTTTTTTATTACTTCATGGACAGCACGAAACTTTCGGAGTAAGTATAGTTGGGAAAGATACATAATTTTGTTTTTAATAAATTTTTGTATGGATGAACGGATTTTGCCTCCTGTGCATGGGAAAATTTCTAAATTTCACAAAGTTTTCCTGAAATATGCAGCGGCAAACCCCTTGAGTTTACCAAACATTTATCTAAACAAAAATGTGTATCTTCCCCAACTATACTTGCTCTTAAATATTTAATATAAATTACAAAAATAAATTATCAATAAATTTTTTTTTTAGGCAAAAAAAATTTTTTTTTTAATAATATAGTGTCGTGGGGTTTAACTTTTTTAATATTTACTCGATTGCAATGAAAATTCACAAGCTTGTGTACCTCTCATAGTATACATAATCTATTTAGATAATATTTGGTATGCCCAAGCAGTTTTGCCGCTGAACACTGAGAAAACTTTTGAAAACTTCGAAAAGTTTCCCATGAGCAGCGACAAATCTGTTGGGCATACAAAATTTTCTCTAAACAAAAAATGTCTACCTTCCCCAATTATATACGCTCTGCAAATTCAAACTGATAAAATTGCTAAAAATTTTGTTTTGATGGTTTAAAATACTAAAATTTTCGAATTTTTTTTTTTTAACAGATAGCTCCGCAGAGAAGTTCATAGGTTTCTGATAAAAATAAATTTTATGGCCTTTATAACTCGACGATATTTACAACTTATTTAGATAAATTTCTGTATCGCCCAATGGTTTTAGCCTGCTACTGTGCGTGAAAACTTTTAAAATGTATTAGTTTTTCCATGAACAGCGCAAAAGCGTTTGGTATAACAAAAAATTTTCATCTAAACTACAATATGTGTAATTCTTTCTAATTATAACATGCTCTGAAAGTTTCATATTAATCGGATATATAATAAAAAGTTATTCATTTTCTTTTTATGCAAAAAAAAGAAAAAAAGAAAAATTCAAATAATTGATAGCATATAACTTTTTTACTATTCATCTGATTAGAAATATTTTACAACTTGTTAAAAATTGTCCGAGATACCCCATTTTCATTTATATAGAATGAATAAAATTCAACGGTTTTTTTGCACTGCCTCACAGTTCAACTTCTTGACTATTTTCTAAAAAAAACTTTTTTAGCATTGAGCTCTATTGTCGGGTATAACAAAAAAATTTCAACGCCTTTTATACTTTTTTTTTTTGTTTTTCAATTTTGTATACATTGAACTACATTTTGATGTATGATTCATGCAATATAAAAACCTTTGGTATATTTCTGATAACTTTTAAATT
>JABUQX010080397.1:62500-70966 GCA_015478945.1 Trachelipus rathkii
ATTTATTGTTTATGGAATACTAATTCAGCAGAAATAGCAGAAAATTTTAGAAGAGATTAATATATATATAAAAAAAAGGAAAAAAAAATTTTTAATTTCGGTTTGTAAAATTAACATTTTATTTATTGAAATACTATTATTTTAATTTAAATTTTCAATTTATTTTAACAAATTCTTATTTTGGTGAAGCAACAAACAGAAATTTAACAATGCCTGCTACTCGCTACACCTGTTCTAGCTGCAATATCAGCCGTTGGTTTTCAGATTTCAAAGAAAATATTCTTGCTAATAAATTCTCTGTTTGTTATTTCTGTAGCTTTGAGATTTCTATTAAAAATATTCAGACTGATATTAATGAAATAAAGAATGTTATGGTTGAATTTAAAACAAATTTGAAAGTGATTAATGCTCCTAAACAAAATGCGAATAATAAAGAAAAGGCTACTTTAATGGGTAAGATTTCTAATATTTCAGAAGAAATTAAAATTACTGAAAGGGCCTTAGGCTCTTTTAAAAGCACTTCTGAATCGCTTAGATTACCTGAGGTAATTAATAGCAATGCTAATAAAGACCAAGAAAATAGCGAGGAAACAGGTTTATGAAGGCTTAATGGATGTAAACCTAAATTGAAGCCTGAATTTAGAGTTCTCGTTTCAAATCCCTTTTCCCTTCTGGAGGTTGAAGGGTGTGAATCGGAGACAATCTTGATTGGTAACTCTATCATGCAGAATATGAATGAAGAGTTCGTGAAATGCAACCCTACAAAAAGGAAATGTAAAATTGTTGCGGAGGAACAATATCTGTCTTTGATAAATCCCTTAAGGATTTACAAATCAAAGAGAATAGCCTAGCGTGTGTCATGATTGGGTCGCAAGATGTGTATGAAAAGGAAAATACGACAAATGACCTAATCGACAAATATAGAATCCTAATTAAAAATTTGAAAGAAAGATCAGGTAATATTTTATGTTTAGGAATTTTGCCTCGTTGTTTAATGGGACTAAGAGTTGCCAGCAGAGCAATTTTTTTCAACACAAGACTGGAAGAAATTTGTAGGGCAGAAAACGTCTCTTTTGCTAACCTTTGGGGAAGCTTTGATGGTCAGAATAATTTATACAGAAAAGACGGGATTCATTTAAATGATGTTGGTGACGCGCGATTAGGTCGACTATTGAACACTGAGGTCACAAAAATGCATAAGGAGATAATCTGTAGCAAACAGGTTTTTCAGAAAGGTCCAAATCCGCGTTCAACATTTGCGAAATGAAAGCTATGTCTTTCAACGCAAGAAGCATTCGTAACAAAATAAATGAATTTAAAGCTATTGTTTACACAGAAAACTACGATATAGTTACAATCACTGAAACATGGTGCAACTTTAAAGATCGCGATTTTATTTCAGAATTTCAAATTAATGGTTATAAGTTATTTTTCAAAGATAGAAGCAATAATAGGGAAGGGGGAGGCGTTATGATTTATGTTAAAGATATATATCAAACTACTCAGCTAGAAGTAGCTGATATTTATGAGATTGATATCATTGGAATTAAAATAGAAACATTGAATATAAATTTGAATTTAATAAACGTTTATCGTCCACCGTCCTCACAATCGGCAATAGATGTAGCTTTGTATACCGAATTAAGCAAAATTTCAGAAGGGTATACAATAATTGTAGGAGACTTTAACTGCCCAAATATTAACTATAATTTACTTGATGCAGATCCCGAAGGAAATAGGTTACTAAAGTTCTTAGGAGATAATTTCCTTTTTCAAATAATTGATTGCCCAACAAGAGGAAACAATATTTTAGACCTACTAATAGTGAGTCATTTGAACTTGGTAAGAAGTTTTGAGATTACTGAGCCTATTGGTAAAAGTGATCATAACATGATTAAATTTACCATTAATATAGAAAACAAAACATAGCAATTACTTGAAAATTCCTGATTTTAAGAACGCAAATTTTAATGACTTTAAGGAAAGCTTATCTATATATGATTGGGATGAAATATTAACAGGCAATGCAAATATAATGTGGAATACGTTTCTACAAATATTTAAAGAAAAAGAAAAAGATTTTGTTCCATATAAAATGAAACGAACTTTACCAAGTTCAAAACCAAGATGGTGGAACAATGAAATTAAAGATTCTTTAAATAATAGAACTAGGGCTTATAAACTTTGGAAGACTTCTCCCTCAGTAGAAAATAATAACAATTACAAAGTTTGGCGTCGAAACTGCAAAAGACTAATTAGATGCTGTAAAAGAAACTATGAAATTAATATTGCCCGGGAGAGTAAAATTAATCCTAAAAAGTTTTACAATTACGTCAATAATAAAAGTTCCATTAAGGAGTTATTGGACCACGATTATACAATAACGTAAACCTAAAGTCGAACAATGCCGATGTTGCAAACATTTTAAATAACTTTTTCTCCTCAGTATTTACGAAAGAAAATCTAGATAATGTTCCAAACATGAAAGACGTACGGGATTTTCATACAGATAGTATTTTAGATACATTTGAAATTTTAGAAGAGGAAGTTGCTTTCCAAATTGATAAGCTGTTAATAAATAAATCACCAGGACCAGATGCATCTATAAATATGCTAGAAATATATATATTAGTAAAACCTTTGACGATGCTTTTCAATAAGTTTTTACAAGAAGGGTTAGTACCTCATAATTTCAAACTTGCAAATATAACTCCTATTTTCAAAAAAGGAGATCGTAAGCTCCCCAATAATTACAGACCAATTAGCTTAACTTCTATAGTTGGCAAAATTTTTGAAGCAATACTAACTAGTAGATTAGTTGCACATCTTGAAGATCATGGATTGCTAAAAAATTCCCAACACGGTTTTAGAAGAAATAGATCATGCTTAACAAATTTACTAGAATTCTTTAATGTAGTTATTAACGATGTAGATAACTATAAATCTTTTGATGTCATTTACCTAGATTTTCAAAAAGCATTTGATACCGTCCCTCATCAAAGATTATTGGAAAAGCTTAGAGCTCATGGTATTCGTGGAAGACTTTTAAATTGGATTCAAAATTGGTTATTGGACCGACGACAGCGGAGTCGTTATTAATGGTGAATGCTCAGATTGGACGAATGTTATTGTGTACCCCAAGGGTCTGTCCTTGGTCCAATACTGTTCATTAATATAGTAAATGACATTGATGATAAATTTTAAGGCAATATTTCGAACATTTGCGGATGATACGAATGGAAAAATTCGGCATAATATGTGAGAACGACTATCAATTACTCCAAAGCGAATAAGATTGTAAATTGGGCAAAAACATGGCAAATGAAATTTAATACCGATAATGTAAGGTACTACATTGGGAGTGGAACAGTGATACGATTACAAAAAAGTGACTCAGTTATCAAAGTGTTCAAGAGGGAGGATCTCGGAGTATTAATTAATAAGGATTAAAGTTTGCGAGACATGTGCTGAAGCTGTTTAAGAAAGCAAATAACTCTAAGCTTTATGTCCAGAAACGTGTTTAGTACATGTAAAAAGTGTAAACATTATTGTTATAAAACATTGTTAAACCTTATGTATAATATGCGGTACAGTTTTGGAGTCCATACCTCAAAAAAGGACATAGAAAAAATTGAAAGAATTCAAAGAAGGGCAACTAAATTAATCCGAGAAATTGAGAGGTAAGTCATGCGACCAACGACTACGCGAATTGGATTTACATTCTTTAGAAACAAGAAGATTGAAAGGAAAATTAATAGAAGTCTTCAAACAACTAAATAAATTTGAAAAATATCGATTACAAGGCAATTCTTTTAGATAATGAATTTTAACGATGTAAATCAACGAAAGTATGGGCCATAAACTTGTCCATAAAAACATTCAAACCCAATATAGCAAAGAATTTTTCACTTACGATGTAATTGAGAAGTGAATAGTCTCTTCTTATGAAATAAGTGACACGGCAAACATCGATTTATTCAGAAAAAGTGTAATAACACACTTTAAGGAAATTGGTCTGTGAACTGCAACTCATACCGAATCTTACTTTATTAAAACGATAGAATTAGATAAGGTGAAATCAAATGAACTATTGAGATCATTTGATAAATGTTAAAAAGTAACAAATCTTTAAGAAATTTGGGCGCCCGAACTTATATGAACAGTTTAATGTTTAACGCCCTTAGAGTAAATTTTACCGTCAAATTTACGCGCTGGTTCTAGCGCTCTAAGTCCAGTGGTCGCATTGATCACACTATCATCTTAATTTGTAATTAAAACTTTGATGTTCACCGCTTAGAGGGTTATTTCCTAACGTTCTAAGCCGGTGACATCATCGATCACATTATCATAATATTTTTGTATTTACAATTTGATGTCCACCACTTAGAGGGTTATTTCTAACGTTCTAAGCCGGTGACCGTCATCGATCACACTATCGTCTTAATTTGTAATAACAGTTTTGAAGTCCACCACTTAGGGGTTATTTCTAAAGTTCTAAGTCGGTGACATCTTAAATCACTATTATCGTCTTAATTTGTAATAATAGTTTTTGATGTCCACCACTTAGGTTATTTTCTAACATTCTAATCGGTGACATCATCGAATCACCCTACAATAATATTTTTAATAACAGTTTGGGCTCACCGTTTAGAGGTTAATTAATACGTCTAAGCCGTGACCTCATCTTCCTCAGAATCTATGCCTTGAGTGGACTGTAAAGTTCTTTGCTAGTTCGGTGTTCTGTAGTTCTTCTTCTTTCTTCTTCTTCTTCTTCTCCTTCTTCTTCTTTCTTCTTCTCCTGCTTCTTCTCTCCTCTTCCTCTTCTTCTTCTTTCCTTTTCTCTTTTTTTTGTTCTTCTTTCTTCTCTCTCCTTCTTCTTCTCTTCTTCTCTTCTTCTTTTCTCTTCTTCTTCTTCTCTTACTTCTTCTTTCTTCTTCTTCTTCTTCTTCTTCTTCTTCTTCTTCTTCTTCTTCTTCTTCATCTTCTTCTTCTTCTTCTTCTTCTTCTTCTTCTTCTTCTTCTTCTTCTTCTTCTTCTTCTTCTTCTTCTTCTTCTTCTTCCTCTTATATTTCTTCATCTTCCTTTTAATCTTGGTACTAAGAATCTTCGTCGGGAGCTCTCACCACCGATTCTCCACTTCCGCTTGACCGATTCGTCTCATTTCTCTTCTTCCTTTTCTTCCCTTCAACTTTTTCACCTTCTTTATCTTCTTTTCTCTTCTTCTTCTTCTTCCTACTCTTTTTTTTCCTTCTCTTTCTCTTCTTTCTCTTCTTTTCTTCCTCCTTCTTTTCTCTTCTTCTCTTCTTCTTCTTCTTCTTCTTCTTCTTCTTCTTCTTCTTCTTCTTCTTCTTCCTCCTCCTCCAGTTTCTTCCGCCGTCACAACTGCCATTGTGTCTTCTGCTAAAACTGACCTCTTCCTATTTCTCCACCCTTACAACTCACTTATGCCTAATACTGTAATTTCTTCTAAAGACATTATTTCTGCTTTCTCCAAGCTCTAACACTAAGAAGCGTACGTGGTCCTGTTGGTATTCCTCAAGGTGGTTCTCAAATTTTGGGCTTTCGAAACCAAGTTTGTAGGCTACCCTTGGTAGGCCTCTTTACCGAGTCTTTTTCTCTCCACTCAGCTTCGTTTGTCTCTCTTGCTGAAAACATGGCCGCCTTCAGCCGTATGCCCAAAAAAAGGGGGTCCAACTGCTACCTCATACACGATAGTCTCAATCGCTCTCAACATTTCAATTCTTTTAATATTATCTTTAATCGGCAGTGTGACTTTCGTAAGAAACACACTTCTGGTGATCGTTTTCGTCTTTCTGATTCTTGGTTCTCTGCCCCCGGGCTGTGACCTTCTCTCTGATTTTTTCCCCTTCCATAGCACTGCTCCTGTAGACCGCCACCGATCATCCTTTAAATCTATAAATTGAGGTTTTCCTCAAGGTTCTGTTCTTTACCCAACTCTCTTTCAACTTTTCATTAATAACTTTCTCTCTATCACTTCTTCACCTATCTTCACCTTATGCTGTCCACTCCACCCTTTATTACTCCTTTCATTTTCAAAGACGTCCCTTCCTACAGCAATTAACTTGCGCTTCGAATTTCTAATTGGCGCTTTGCATTGACAACAAAGTTGTTTCCAATGCTTCAAAACTTAATTACTTCATCATTCTACTAGACATAATCTTACACACAACTGTAACATTATTTTCAAAAACCACAACTCAAATTTTCGTTTGTACTTAATATTCTTCGTGTCTCTTTTCCTCGTGATCTTAATTTTAAGAATCTGTTATTTCTCTTTCTAAACAAGCTTCCTACCGCCACCCTATTTGCTTGTTCTTTATATGGGGTGGTAGTTTTCCCTTCTATGGAGTAGGCCTCACATATCTTGGATAGTTTCAGTCTCACAGTTCTCCTTGAGAAAAAGAGTCTAGGGCTTTTTATCCTATCAACTCTCCTACTCTCACTAACTCTCCCTATTCTCTCTCTACCTCCCGAATTGTTGCGTCATTCTCTTTATTTTATCGATATAACAAAGGACTCTCCTCTTCTGAACTTTACAGTCGCATAACCCCCTCTAATGACAATCGCTCGTACGGCACGCCTCCCTACAGTCTCATCCTTTCTCTATCCAACTCTCTGACCCCAGAAGTAACCGATATGCTCAATCTCGCATATGCTTCTCTGGTAAAGTCTGGAACACCTCCTTTATGTATTTTCACAACTACTCGGCTTCATACTTCAAACACGTGTATCTGTAATGTCTGTGCCCCTTTTAAACCTGGTTTTGACTTTGAAAACTTCCTCATATATATTATATATATATATTATAATATATATATATATTATATATTAGATATATAATATATATATATATATAATTAATATATAATATAATATATATATATAATATATATATATTATTATATATAATTATATATATTATATATTTTAATATATAGGTCAGCCTCTAGAAAGCCACAATTCATATCTCATCAAAAAACTACAACAGCTACCATGAAAAGGAATACATTGCTGGGAATGCTGGTCCAATTTTCGTGCGGAAAATGTAAAAAAAAAAAAAAAAAAAAAAAAAAAAAAAAAAAAATATATATCTCAAAACACAATAGCTACAGCGAAAAGAAAAACATTTTAAAATTTTACGTAGGAAAATGTAAAAAAAATAAAAAATAAAAAAATTATTGTTTATAATTCTAGTAATAGATTAGAGGGGACTATTTAGAGACATTGTTATTGGTTTTATACTCGTTCTAAAATAAAAGACTTTCTATTAATTTGCTTTTTTTTTTTAACTAAAGAATACCTCCAAGGGATAACCGCACCGTGATGGCAGGAGTCGGGTCTTCGGACCTTCCGGGAACATTTACGGGGATGGACTAATTCCCCCCCTCCGGGGAGGGTCTCCGGACCCCCGCTCTTTGGCATTTGGGTGTCGCGGGGGTTCCTTCACCCCTCCCCTAGGGGTATGGGAAACGTCCCCCCCCTGTGTTTTCCCTGTCGGCTAGAGCCACCTAAAATGAGCCGTGTAAATACCTTTAACAAATAATATATATATAAGTATATATATTATCTAATATATATTATAATAATATAATATATATATATATATATATATATATATATATAATATATAATTTATATATATATATATATAATATATATATATATACTTGTCCTTATACCCCCAAAAAAAAATAGCCAATTTTTATTTACTTTTTTTTTTTTTTTTTTTTTTTTACATTTCCGAACGACAAAATTTTACAAGGAGTCCAAAAATGTAATGTGTTTCATTTCCCTGTAGCTTTTGATTTTCGAGATATGATTTTTTTTTTTTTTTTTTTTTTTTTTTTTTTTTTTTTTTTTTTTTTACAGTTTCTCGTGTTAAAATTTTTGCCGCAGGGGATCCCAGAATGTATTTCCTTTCCCGGGCAAGCTGTTGTAGTAGCTTTTTGCAGATATGTGGATTTGTTGGCTCTTCTGAGAGCTGGCACAAATATAACGTATATAATATATTAATATATATAAATAATATATATTATAGTATAATTAATATATATATATTATATATATATATATAATACATATATAATATATATTATATATATATTAATATATATAGTATTATATATATATATATATATATATAATAATATATATATAATATATATATAATATATTTTAGTGATGTATGAAATACATCCTCACCCGGAAAACATTTTGCCTCCGGATGAAATAATAAGTATATTTTTATATATTTGTTATTATTTTATTATTTTAAATAGTAATAATTGTGTAAGTTTGTTTATGATTGAATATAATAATATAAATCGTTCCTTTTATAATTTCCTCTATTCAGTACCGAAGTTTCAACATAATATATGAATTTGTATTTTGTTCTAACTCCAGAATAAATTATAAAAAATATTTCTAAACGGTTGATATATAATA
>JABUQX010080398.1:2500-5000 GCA_015478945.1 Trachelipus rathkii
ATAGTTTACACTTTTTTTTTGTTCTATTTTGGGCTGGCTTATTTGTGTAGTGCGGTGATAGTGTTCTCATTTTTGTGAGGTGTTTCGTGGTTGGTTGCGTCAAACAATTGCAGCGTCCAGATGTGATCTGGTTGTTAAAAAATATAGAGGGGCAATACGATTGACTGTTTTTATAATCTTTGAGCGGAGCGGTATGATGCTGGTGGATGGCCTCCATGTGCGGTGTGGTGAAGAAAAATGCGATAGGCCAGAATTTACTTGTTCACTATGTGATACTATAAATTTAAATCATATTTTCAATTAATATATATATATATATATATATATATATATATATAATATATATTATATATATATATAACATATATATATATAATATATATATATATATATATATATATATATATATATATATATATATATATATATATATATATATATATATTACTAACTTTTCAGGATGAAGTTTCATTATAGTTTTTTATTACTTTTGCGTTGCAACAATTAAAAAAAAGGGAAGAAAAGAAAAAAGAAAATAAGAAGAAAAACCTAAGTTCTAAATATTTTATAATGAACATTATGGGAATTAACAAATGACCAAAAAAAAGCATTTCTAATTATTTTTATTCCTCACGCTGAGGATGCATAAATATATGAAAATGAGGATGAGATACAGAAAACAATCCTCCTCATTTAATATCATTCTTACCCAACTTCCTCAACAGAAGAAGAAAAATTTTAGTCTTCCATACTTGCTTACAAATTATCTGAAACTGAGAGACAATAAACCTAGTTATTAACTAGCATTTAAACTTTCATGGGTTTTAAACTCTTTGCTATTTGCAGTATCAAAGTCTTTCATGAACAGAACATGTCCATCGGGAGTCATCATTTTCAAGTTTATTGGTAGTTCCCTGAGATCGACACTATCAAACGTCTATTTCTTTTTTGTACTATGATAAAAATTTAAATAAGGATATCTAATGGTTTTAGGAAACATTTTTCATATTAGGCTGAAATTTGAAGTTATCTTAGAAATCGCTCCCATATGAAAGTTAAAAATGTAAACTATTATTTACTATACAAAATATTTAAAATGTTAATTTCCAGAGAAACGCTATATATAATATTATATATATATATATATAATCAATTGTTAATGGATTGCATAATCGATAATATTATTAATAATATTATTATACAATTATATTCATATTTATATAGTATATATATATATATATATATATATATATATATATATATATATATATATTATAATATTATATATATATATATATATACACGGGTTAATCTAAATGCCTGTATCATTAAATCAGTCATTCAATTTATACAGTATAGTTATACCGAACAGATCTATTTCTAAGCTTATAGCAAAGAAATTGGATATAGGTAATAAAAAATAAGATAATATAGTAAAAATAAAAAAATTTGAAAATAAAAAAAAAACGAACAAATTCCGCCCCTACCCCCAAATAAATCCTGTTTGAAAAAGAATTGTCCAAACACACGCACACACACACTACACACACACACACACAGACACACACAGACACACACACACATATATATATATAATATGATATATATATATATATATATATATATATATAATGGATATATTTATATCCATATAGTATTATAAATATATAGTATATATATTAAAGAAAAAACAAAAAATAAGAAGATCCCATATATATTTATTATACTAATATATTTATATATATATATAATATATAGTATATATATAATATATATATATATATAATATATATATATATATATATAATATATATGATTATATATATATATATATAGGGTGTCCTAGAATGAAACGGCGTCACTACATCGTTGTTAGCGATGGAGACAACCTAAGAGGGTATGAATACGGTATGCGACATCTGATTCCCCATAAACAACGTGATTGCATAAACAGGACATTATAATGCAACAGATACAGGTTACAATTAGTGTTCAAAGCGCCCCCCCCCCAGCCCTGATACATGCACGGAACCTCCGTAAAGCGGACATTGTGGCCGACAAGCATTCATCCGCTGTGATGTCTGCTCACGCTTTCCTGCAGTTTCTGAACATCATTGACTGGGTAGCGTATACGACACCTTTGATTGCGCCCCAAGCAAAAAAGGTGAACGTGGAGGCCAGGCAACAGTACCTCCCCGACATCGTATCCATCGCAAAGAGTAGTTAGTATTAAGCCAGGTGCTTGTGTCTCTGGCAAAGTGAGCTGGGCAGCCATCAAGCTGAAACCACATGTGATGTAGATTTAACATGGGTACATCCTCAAGGAGCACTCCGAACCCAATCCGGAGGAATTGAAGGTAATTCTGGCCGTTCAGGCGGTCAGGTAGAAACTAGGGGCAGAGGAGACTGTGATCCAGTAATCCCAGCCACGCATTACATTTTAATTCGTGGTGATAATGGTGCTCCCTGATTGCATAAAGGTTTTCCTGCTCCCACATGT